>PVIA01011295.1:0-45436 GCA_004024845.1 Tonatia bakeri
CTCCAGCTGTGTGACCTAAGGCAAGATTTTCAACTTCTCCCTGCCTGATTCCTAGTCTGTGCACTGTAAATGGGAACACCAGCCTTTTGGTTTGACATTTGAAGTTGAGTCAGCACAGACAGAATGTGGCAAGTGGATCACTGAGATCACAAGTCCTGCCGAACAGCCATCAGTGCCCATGTCTTCTGGGTCATTAGCACTAGAAAAAGGAAGATAAGAACAGGGTAGGGGTCTGTAGCCAAACTCAGAAATTGAGCAGATCCCACTGCCTACCCCACATAGATTCAACTGCCCTGAGAAGGAGGCCTTAGGTGGGGAGTGTGCCTCCTTCCAGATTACCACCCTCTCACTGAGCCTCAGCACCCACAGAACCTCTTCAACACAGGCTGGTGGTACTGAAAATACCCTGTGAAACAAGACCCTCACTCACCCCTTGCTGACAGCTGACACTGGGAATAGCATCTACCTGCACTGGTGTGTTAGGCAGGATAGATGGTAAGCCAAGGCAGGGAAGACAAGGAAGACGTGTCACTAAGCAGTCCTGAGCCTGGTCCAATTCTTTTGTCAGACGGTCTAGCATCACAAGAAACACCATGCTAACACGTTGAAATTCTATGTATCATTTCCACCATGTGGAAAAGAAAGGCTTTGAAACTATTCATCCCAAGGCCTAGAAGATGGAAGGGGATCCACAGCACTCAAGGAAAGGACCCATAAAACAGAATTGGCTAACTGTTTGCCTCTGTCCACTGTTTCATGAAGGGTCCCTAATGTTTACAGAAAGAGCCCATAGATAACTTTGGGTAACTGCTTTAACTTTAACTGTCTCCTGTCTCATATCTATTTTACAAGATAACCAAATGGGGTCCAAAGCCAGAGAAGGATTTGGGCTAATGACCCCCCCACATACCTATGTTTGAGTAGTCTCATCCCCTGTGGAAGCTGGCACCACTTTCACCTGTCAATCGTTATGTAGCTTCTTTGCCCCAAACCACCAACTATATACGTCCTCAGGACAAAGTACCTGGTGCCCTTGCCACCCAACTTCTTGTCTTTCACTCCCATCTCAGCAAGACCTGTCCTCTTCCATGAGAACACATCACTAATAAACCCTGCATGCATACTAATACACTTGCTGATCTGTAATGCTTTACTGCATTGGCAAAAAGAGCCCAGTTTCTCCTGTGACAGGTGCACCCAGTCTGCATATGGCATTCATGAAGCCCACAACACAGGGGCTTCTGTAATGCACTTTCCTTGTACCTGGGTCCCACACAGGACTTTATACACCACTGACACCATCCCAAAATTATTACTTATTGTATCTTTAAACTTTTGTTTGGGAAGTGAAGTCTAATGGGATAATGGACATGAACAACATTGGTCATTCCTGGCCACCGATTCCCAGATATTGTCCACAATGGCCCAGGAGCACAAAGTTCCCATGATCCAAATGAGTGGGAATTCAATGAGACTCAGGGTGAGAACAGGGTAAACATCTACATCTGCACAAGCATAAGGAAGAGTGCTAACAGCTCCCAGAGGTCACACTTTTCTTAGAACCACAGCTGAGTTCAATAAACAGAGATGGCAAACAATTAGTGAGGACCCCATCATACCCTCTCCTGCATGAGGGAGACCTAAGCATGACCCCCCCTCTTCCTGCTGGAGTGGCTTCACCAAAGGGGGACACCTACCCCCATGACCTAGAATGATGACCTTTCTGTCCTCCCAGTGCCAGGCTTGTGAAGAAGAGTGTCTACATAAACTATGGATTTTAACAATATACATCCACTATTATGTTCTTTTATGCTTTTTTAAAGGAAGTTGTGTGTCTTTCCTGGGTTTCATTTCTCTTCCCTGTTTCTCCCCCGACCAGCACAGCCCAGAGAGAACACCATAAACTCAATATTCTGTGACTTTTCAGCATGGGCAATGGGAGAGGGGCATAGTTCTAGTGTAATGCTGGAAGAGGGGCTGGCACTGAAATACAGTGCATAGGGGAACCCATAGACTGCCAAGCGATGGTTACTACCACCCCACCGGGACAGACCCTGGAGCTCTCCCAGAAGGTTTAGCGATCCAAGATGAGTAAAGAGAGGTCTGTGCCATCTCCCTCCTATTCAGCAGCAAACCACATTCCTAGTGTAGCTGCCAACCTCCAAGGTGTCCCCCAAATCCACATGCTGTCACCCCTGCCCTTTACACTCCTTCACACAATGGAGCTGATCTGTGTTGTAGAAATGGTGTTTGGTCTCAAAGATAAATCATAAAAAGGCCCTTCTGTTTCAGCCTTGCTCACATACTTCACATAGTCTCAGACCACCTTGTGCAGGGAACTGGGTGTTTACTTATATTACTTTAAAGCTGCTGTGCATGTGATCTACCGTGATCTTCCGTCACTGGCCACCAGGGAAGGGAGTCCCACAATGCTGATTTATTATACTGCTATTTTAACGAAGCAGGGGTCATGTAAAATCTGCACAATTGCGTTCATGATTCACCATGATTCAGCACTTTTCCAGAAAGCAGGAACAACTGGTCTTAGAACAGGATCTCTGTCCTGTATCAACGCCCTTTATCTTAGCTCTGGAGCACCTCTGGAACTTTCTCCTGACTATCTCCTGCCTCAAATCCAGGCATGTGCTGTGACTGGGAATGGAACTAAAAACCTTTCACTTGGCAAGCACACACCCAGCCCAATGAGCCACACCAGTCAAAGCCATTGCTTGAGTCTTGCATGTGCCTTGACCAGGGATCAAACCTGCAGACTCATTTTCAAACTGCCTCCCCCAGAAAAAAACCTGTAGAGATATTTAAAAAACTTTACATGAACCCTAGCTGGTGTGCATCAGTAGACTGAGCACTGGCTTCCAAACCGAATTGTCATGGTTGGATTCCCAGTCAGGGCTCATGGCTGGGTTGAGGGCCAGATTCTCAGTTTGGGGCATGTGAGAGGCAATCGATCGATGCACCTCTTACACACATCGACACATCAATGTTTCTCTCTCTCTCTCTCTTTCTTCCACCCCTCCCCTCCCTTCTCTCTAAAAATAAATAAATAAAATCTTTAAAAAATAAACCTAACGTAAGCAGCAAAATTGGAGTCAACATTTAGGGATGATCCACTATACCCAACATTTCCTTCTGATCTGCATCAAGGTATTTTCCCAACGTGAACACCAGATGGCAGAAGAGAGGCACACCTGGAACATTTTTTCAGTGATCATATTGTTCTTTACTGTAAAGCAAGTTTCAACAAACTTCAAAAAATTGAAATTATGTGAAGCTTTTTGTTGGCATTAATTGCAGTTAATCTAGAAGTAAGTAACAAAAGGTTACTAAAAAGTCCTTAGTTTTAAAAGTGATTAAATGCACATCTAAATAACATTGGATTCCACATTCCTAGATGATGCACTATACCCACAACTTTTCCTGCAGACCTGCACTGCGTTATTCCCAAACTGAACACCAGATGGCAGCAGAGAAGCACACTGGTACTATGAAGCAAGTTTCAACAAACTTCAAAGGATTGAAATTACATAAAGTAACGTTTCTTGCTCTCGTTGCAGTTAATCGAGAATTCAGTAAAAAAAGGGGGGGTAACTGGAAAATCCTTATATTTAGAAGTTATGAATCGCACTTCTAATTAACCCCCAAATAAGTCACTATTGCAGTCGGAAAATAATTTGAACTGAAAGGCACTACATACCAAAAGCTACAAGAAAACGGCCGTCTTCAGTGCGCACAGCAGGAAAGGACAGAAGCTGGAGCACCAGCTGCTCTGAACCCACACAAATACCCCCGCGTAGTGAGTCCAATCCAGAGACAGGAGCGGAAAGGAAATGTGCACGTGCACGTGTCTGGGAGGGATACACTTACAGTGGGAGCAGTTAAACTTCCTTGGGGTAGGATTTTATTTAACTCCCTTTTTCTGTATAGTTTCAGTAAGCTGCAACAAACAAGGCCATTTTCATTTTAGGAAAAAAGTACCACAGAAAAACGTGGAATAGTTTTCTAGAATTATAAATAATTCTACATAGAATATTTGTAATAATTGAATTATAATAATCTAGACTGTTGTGTGGACACCAGAAGCCTTTTCTTTACTCATCCAGCTGGGTCTCTTGACAGTCAGCAGAAAAAAATTCTAACTGTTTAGCCCCAAATGACTCCTTTTGCTATTTGCACTTCTTCATGCGCATCGCAGCAGTTCTGACAGGGGAGACTCCTAACCTTTTGTCTCTAAAAGTGATGTGAGCCTGGGTCTGCCATTTACAAGCTACATTCTTCTGAACATGGGAGAAGCCTCCCAGGATCTTTGCTTTGTCGCATGTAACATTTCTTGTTTTCATAGCTTACAACACTTACTCCTGAGGTACCTGGAGTTCAGACTGGGCTTTGCCTCCTGAGAGCCTGTGAGGCTGCACCCAGCAATGCTCAGTGAACGGGGACCAGAACTCACACACTCCCAAAGCTGGTACGTGGTCTACGTAACGTGCTCACGAGAAGTGGTCCCACGGGAATGGCTCGCTTACATAGAGACCTCACACTCGCACCCCACACAGAGTCTGAGCACCCTTTTCAGCTCCTCACAGACCATTTGCAGCTGCTCCCTGCCCCTGCTCACTTCAAACACTGCCTCCCCCAACCCCACATCGACCCACTACTCACCTAATTTTCCATGGGCTGGCCTTTCCCTGGACATTTCACTTCAACCTGACACTTGGTTTGACAATAAGGGCAGGGTGAGTGTGGGCCCACACACTGGGTCCCTAACCCTAAACCTAACCCTGACCCTAACCTTAACCCTAACCTACCATTTACACAACACTTTGGATGAAAACCACCCTTTTGAGTGGCAGGTGCTGGCTCCATTGTTTTACACCACTCCCCCATCTCTGCAATTCCATGCTGCTGTGAAGTGTCAACTCTTCATCCGCCCTCACAGTTTGTCTTGGAAATAGAAACAGAATTTCCTTATGTTTCCAAACAAAATCCCACATGGAAATGCAGTCACGAATGGTGGTTGGGTTTTTTCTCCCACTTTTCTAGTGTGGAACCCAAACACCAAAACAATTACTGTAACCATCCTGGTGCAAATGATTTTCTACAATTGATTTGGGTACTTTGAGCGTGTGGCCTGTCTCCTGCGTGGCCTCACGTGGTCTGTCCTCAGTGAACATCTGGACTTGATGGCTCTGCACTGCACCTGGTCTGTTCGCCCCTGGGGCATCTCTGCGCGAGAAACCTCCCGCACAAACACTGCAAACCACTCCCGACACGTTCAATCTGTCACAACACCTTCTAGAACACGCCACAAATCTTTTACTCTGTTCCCTGACATTTTCACCCTTCTTAAAATACCAAAGCCTAATGTAACAAGAATATTACTTATTGTGTTCATCCACCTTCAATATGAAAATGGCCACACAGACACTACACAACTTTGATGAGTTTTTCTTAACTCACGCTGATATGACATTTGTCATGATACAGTTTCGAATGAAGTTAAAGACAAGTACGTGAACCAGAGCCATGTGATGGGGGTGGGAAGATGGGGATGAAGGTGCGGGTGGTGGGGGCCAAACTAACTTTTGCAAACCAGGTATACAGCAGGCTTCACCCAGCATCAAGCATTGAGATTATGTACAGTGTGTGTTTTGCTCTCGTATCACTTCAGCAGGAATTCACTGAAAGTGGGTGACTGGAAGGTTCGGTTGTTTGGTACTTACGAAATAGCTGCATAAATGACGTCCAAAATGAACTACTATTTGTGTTACAAAATAATTTGAGCTGAATGACTCTAAAAACACTACATACCAAAACTTCAGAAAGAAATCTTCACCCTTAAATGCACAGGTTAGAAACAGAAGCAGAAATGTACAAGTTTTGCACCCGTACGAGGACCCTGAAATGGTAAATGAACGCCAGGCACAGTGGAGGAAATGAGCCCACAGACATGTCCAGAGGGGCACGGACATAAAATGATAGTGCTTTTATTTTCTTTTTACCTCTGGGTGGAAATTTTTGAATAAATTTTACTTTTCTCATTACTCAAGGAAGCTGCAACAGACAAAGCCCATTACAAACAATTGTCAAGCACACTCGGAACTTTTAAAAACCTGACTTTATTATGCTACAAAGCCAGTTCCAACAAATTTCACATTGGACATGCTTATTCCTCCCTTCGCCCTTAATCTGGAAAGCAGTAACAAGGTATAAGGACAGTCCTTACATTTAGACGTTTTCAAATGCACCTGGAAATAACACTGCCATCAAACCTCACTGATATTTCACTGCTATCAATCACTTTTCCTACTGACCTGCACTAAGGTGTCATTCCCCACAACGACCACAATGTGGCAGCAGAGATGCACACTCAGAACACTCTGTACTATGGGCTCAAGGTTCCTTCGGTTTTTACTGTGAGATGCAATGGGAGGGCACATTTTCCGTTTCCCCAACAACATGACTAGACAGAATATTCACTGCTTTGTTCCACTGCCCTCTGCCATCTTTCAGGCTATTTCACCATTCCATCTTCCCACAACATTTTACAGTTTGGAGCACAGAAATCTCCCAGGTGCCATTCCACAGGATGGAAATTTTCCTCCATTAGGAGACTTTTGGAAAGGCTGAAATAAATGACAATCCAAAGGGGCGGGTGGGTGAGTGCTGCGGATGAATCAGAACAGCCAGGCTGCCACTGTTTTCTCCTGGTCACCATAGAGAAATGTGTGAGGATCATATCTTCTGCTGACAAATTCAGGACTCTTTCCCTCAGGTGGTGCTTTCCATTGGTCTGATGGGGAGCAGTACTTATTGGTAGTAACTGCCTGGTTTCTGGTGAGGAGCTCCTACTACAGGACTCCCTAATGACCCCACCATGTACACAGCTTCACCTCCTTTGGATGCAGACCGCCCTTTGGAGTGGGTGGTGCTGGTTCCCTCCGTGTGCCCACAATCTCTCCTGTTCCACATTAGTGTCAAATATCAATGGTTCATCCTTCCTCCCCAATTTGTCTTGGAATTGGAAGGTTTTCCTTACGTTTCAGTAGAGAATTCATTTGGAAATGTGGTTAAGAAGGGTTCCCCTCTTCTTCCTGCTTAACTTCTGTGGAACCCAAACATCAAAGCAATCAATGCAACCATGCCGGTGCAGATGATTTTCAACACTATTGATTAGGATACTTTGAGTGTGTCACCTGCTCCTACATGCCATAATGTTGTCTGTCCTCAGTTAATGTCTGGACTGGATGGCTCTGCATTGCAGCTGGTCCATATGACCCAGGGGGCAACTAACTGCACACGAGAAGTCTGCAGCATGAAACTGCGCAATCCGCCTCTGACACATTTGGTCAGTCACACACCACAAACTTGTTTTTGCATTTCAGTTGTGTTTTCGCCTTTCTTGAAGTGACAAAGCCTAATGTGTCAATAATGTTGCTATGTTCATCCATCTTCAATATGAAAATGGCCACACAAATATTCATGAGTTCTGGTCAGATTTTTTAATGCATGCTGAGATGACAGCTGTCACAGTAAAGTCCAGAAAAAAAAGTATCGAATGAAGTTAAAGACAAGTCATAGCATTAACCCCAACCCCTAATCCTAAACCCAAACCATGCCACGCACCAGACATTGGACTGGGAGTCCAAAGCCTGTCCCTGACTCCATATACCTGGCTCTGGACATCATTCTACAGAGAACAGTGTGTCCTCCTATTTAAACCTGGAAAGCCTTGCAACCTAAACATCTAATGTCTACAAATATAAAGCAGGTTTCTGTGAAAAAAAAGTTATAATAAATCAGGCAAATTAAATGATGCAATGATGACGCACATTAGACATGAGATGCAGGAGGCTGCTGCTGGCATATCAAGGCATATTCGTCCAAAGCAAAATCAATTAAAGCAAATGAGTAAATGTGGTGTCTTCCTGATCACAAAAGTCTGGGTGATAGGATAAGCTATTCACAAAGTAAGAAGACCACACACAGAATTGAAGAAAATGGTTGCCCATTATACTTTCAATAGGACTCTTTTTTCCACAACAGAGAACTTTATGACTCAACAATGAGGAGACACCTATATTATTTTAAACATTTTATTTACATATTTTTAGTGAAGGGGAGGGAAGGAGAAAGAGAGGGAGAAAAACATCAATGTGTGGCTGCCTCTCACACGCTCCCTACTGGGGACCTGACCCTCAACCCAAGCACGTCCCCTGAGACTGGGAATCAAACCAACAACACTTTGGTTCACAGGCCACTACTCAATCCACTGAGCCATACCACCCCAGGGCATACACCTATATTTTCAAAGGACTTGAATAGTCCCTTCTAAAGAGAAGACATTTGTATAAGTGCTAAAAACAGAAAAAGACCAGAAAAGATGTTTAATGGATAAATCATGGTGCAATACCCCTTCCCAGACACTCCAGAGACTACAGTGAGAAAGCAAAACTGAGAAATGTTTATGATCACAGACCAATATTAGAACAATTTACCATTTCTTTTGTAAATGTAAATTATTACAGACCTTGTTAAAAATGGTTTGACATTTCCTTAAAAAAATTACCCTACTATGTTCAATAACTCTACTTCTAAGTATATATCTGAGAAATTAAAAACAGATGTTATAACAAACTTATACATGATTATTTATATAGCACTGTTAACAACAACTGAAAGGCAGAAAGCATTCAAATGTCCACCCACAAGTAAGCGAATACACAAAATTTGCTTATTTTGTCACCGAAAAGGTACTGGACCCAAGGCGGGTTTGCCCTGGCAAGGTCTCATGTGTGTAGATTCTTGACTTCCTGCAGTAAAAATGTCACAACACAAAGGTAGGGAATTTTGATGGTTTGTATATTACATCTAAGGACAGTGAAGCAAAGAAAGGGCTTCACATAGAAGAGGTGAAATCACAGCACATGAGTGAGCATAGGCAGAGCTCCTTCTTTAGGCACAAAGAGGGTCCTTTCAGACAGGATCAGGGGGTTAGCCCAGGGCCAAGCTGCCGCTGCCCACTGCTCCCCTGGCTGCAAGTCTCCTAGGGACCTTTGGAGATTAGGAGAAACAAAGCAAAGATACAGGGCTCAGGAAAGAAGAGAAGTGAGGCACATGTGCACTCAACTAACAGTGCATGCTGGGTTATTTACCTTAAAGGTTTTACCTTTTTTTTAAGATTGAGGACTTTAGAGGAGGTCTCAGAGAGTATCCCAATAGAACTGAGCTTTCCTGGTGTGTCCGTTGATGTGCTGATGCAACAAAGCGAGCACACAGAGAGATCAGGGTCCTTCTCTGGTGAATTTCTCCTTCAGAAGAGTCACCAGAGAAGGGCTGGAACTGAGGTGGGTCTTCCCCTGTGTGGTCTGGAATGTCTGAACCATTTGCTCTCAAATGCCCTTGGTTAGGGACTATAAGATCTTCAGATTTATTACCGGGCTGTAAATCATCTACTATCAAGAAATCTTCATAGCTTTTTTTACTAACCTTCCTCAACTCCACAAATGTGGGGACTCATACTGACATTGAATTTAACACAATGGCCATTTGTTGACAGACACAAGATGCCAGAGCCAAACTCAGCACCCTGGACACAGAACTTTGACTAAAAAACGTGGACCCTGGAGCAGACCCCAAGCCAAAACCTGGACCCCAGGCCCAAAGCCCCAAACCCAAAGCCGTGTGCCCACACCCAAGCCAGACCACGCAGTCCAAAGACCAAACACCAGATTCCAAGGACTGACATTGGACCCTGAATACCAGATTCCAGACACCAGAACCAAAAACTTCATCTACACATGGACCTCACCTGTGAACCCAGGACACAAAGCCACATCCTAAGAGGTGCAAGACTGCAGACACACAACCAAATACATTTTAACTCTGAAGCACAGGCCCTGGACACAGGACGCAGATCTGTAACCAGCATGCCATGGTCAGAATTTGGAGTTGCAGACACACACCGGGCCCCCATTGCCAGAGACAAGAGGAAGGACCTGAACCAGATCCTGCCATTGTAGAACAAACCTGTGCTTCAATAAGATAATACTCTTGTCTCTCCAATGCGAACGTCAAAATCCTGCCAAACCCAGCAGCAATAGGCCAAAACACTTAGTGAACAAAAAGAATGCTGACCTTGGAGGCAGAAGTCCATGATCTCTCAGCTGCAACAGCCTCAGGAGTTAGCACTGTCTCACCATTCATTGTGCACTGCTGGCTTTTCAAAACTGTGGGAGATTAAAAGGTGATTATTTTTCACAAACCTTGTCAGCTCTACCACCAGTAGGATAATAATCAAAATAACATAATCAGATCAATACAAGCTATTCAACATTTAATACCTGCGTGAGTACAAATGAATACCAGACAATGAGGTGATATCTGGTATACAGGACATTTGGAAGTATGGGGAAACAGGGTCTTATAGAGGTAAAATGGGTGATAGGTAATTTAGGAAAATTGCAGCATTCATGGAATATCACTTTTTGTTAGGCAATCCCACAGACTATGGGACAAAAGCTAAACCAACAAACTCCTCCAAATTTCATCAATGCAATCATTCAGTTGAGAATAGTTTACTTTGCTTAAATTGTTAAATCTTGTGGCAATAGCAGCAGACACGGCCTGAGACAGCAACCAGCTGCCAGGAGGGTCTTGCATCGCCCACAGGGGGTCAAAGGACTGAGTGTCCCTGAGTGCAGACCATCCACCTCTGCCTGCATCCGGTGGGGTCCAGTGAGGCCCGCCAGTGCAAGGCAGGTGACCATGAAGCCACAGCCAGGAGGCAAGACATGGCCACACAGGTTGGACAATGAGATTCGTCATCTCAAGTGACACATGACATGGCAGCAGAGAGCCACACTTGGGACATTTTTCAAAGGGACCATCCTGTGCTAAAACAAGTTTTAAAAAATTTCAAAGGACTGAAATTATATGCAGTATGTTTCTCACTGTCATGGCTGTTAATATAGAAATCAGGAACAAAAGGTAACTAGTAAGTTCTGATATTTAAAACTTACTAA
This sequence comes from Tonatia bakeri, assembly GCA_004024845.1. Classification (NCBI taxonomy): domain Eukaryota; kingdom Metazoa; phylum Chordata; class Mammalia; order Chiroptera; family Phyllostomidae; genus Tonatia; species Tonatia bakeri. The sequence goes on from PVIA01011295.1 coordinate 11,037, forward strand.
ATACACATCTAAATAACATTGCAGTCAAAGATCATTGATATTCTCCCACAGTCAATCACTTTTCCTGAGGACCTGCCACTAACATGTTATTCCCAAAATTCCCACGAGATAGCAGCAGAGATGCGCACTTGGAACACTGTACTATTTGCTTGGCCAAAAAGGTTCATTCGGTTTTTAGATAAAGGCACAATGAAAGAGACATTTTTCATTTTCACCAATAATTTCACTAAACAATTTATTCACTGTTTTGTCCCACTGCTTACTGCAGTGTTTTGGGTATCTTCATAATTCCACCTTCCCGAAAGTTTCTCTCTTGGCCAAGTCAATAAAAAGTCAGTTTCAACAAGCATCACAGCATTGAAATCACATACAATATGTTTCTCTATGTGCTCCTACTGCACTTCAGCCAGAATTCACTACAAATGGGTGACTGGAAAGTCCTTATTTTTGGTAGCTATGTAATACACTTCTAAATAACCTCAAAAATATAACAATTTGAATTACAAACTACACTGAATGGGGATAAAGATACTACTTACCAAAACTTATGTAAAACATCTTCGCCCTTAAATGCACAGTATCAAAAATAAAAACTGAAAATATACAAGTTTCTGCCCATATTTGGAACCTAAAATAGTAAATGAAATCCAGAGAAAATGTGCACATCAACATATCTGCAACTGTATATACATAAAATGATAGCAGTTCTTTTTAACTCTTGGGGTAGAATTTTCAATAAATGTTTTCTCATTATTAAAGTAAGCAGCAACAAAGTAACTTAAAAATGCTTTTCAAGCACAATTGGAACTTTTTAAAAAATGACTATAATTAGGTATAAATCAGGTTTCTACAAATGTCTCATAAACTATGTTTATTGCTCTCTTTTCCATTAATCTGGAAACCACTCACAAGGTGCTAGAAAGTTCCTATATTTAGATGCTTTAAAATACACTTCAAAATAACTTTCCAAAGTAAATCACAGTCAGAGTGCAAAATAATTTACATAGCAAAATAATAACAATACTGCATACCAGAACCAGATCTTTCTGGTTTCAAAAATGATCAAAGCCTCAAACTGTTTCTCAACTGAAGGTGATTTTTGCCCCCAAGGGTACTTTAGGCGATGTTCTGACCCATGTTAGATTGTCCTCAGGGGACGGAAAGCGAGGTTGCCGGCAGTGAACAGAGGTCTTGGATGCTAATGAGCACCCACAATGCAGCGGACAATCCCCCCAGGAGAAGGAATTCTCTGGCACAAAAGGTCATAGTGCTGAGAATGAGAAACCCTGCTCTGTATCATGAAGACTCCATTAGAATACAAACAGCATGTCCCTTTGCACCTTACATCTGAAATGTTGCCTTTCTTGGAACAGGAAGGCTGAAGCTGAAACTTAAAGAACAAAAAAATGCCAGCCAACTTGCAAATGTCAGGGAGAAGTGTCCTAGGCAATAGGTCAGGAGGCAAAGGAAGATCTGTCCACTTAGGGGACCAGATCACACTGAGACTGAACACAGTGGTCCTCTGAGGATCCCTGCGTCTTTCCATTGCTCATACACCACTTTAATAACTGATTCCTAATGTCACTTAAAATGAAGAGTCTTACTCTGTTAAGATTCCAGATTTTATCATCTCAAGTTTTTTTCTTTGAAAATATGGACATTTGCTACATTCTGTGGTCTTCAGATTACCTATCTAGGGGCACATTTCCTGTCACAAAATACTTCTAATTTCTAGAACACCGTGCTTCCAGGCCCTAAACTCATTCAATATGCTAAGGATATTATTATTTTATTTAGTCAATATATTCATGACTAACAAAGAGAATTTTCCCCACATTACCTCACTTCTTGTTTTCATTCAAGCTTTAACTATTTCTAGGTCACCTACCGCTACAACCATATGATGATCATTACTGCATGAGAGCATGTTCACCCTCATAACTCATGAAATGCAATGGAAAAGTACCACAAACAGAGTTTAGGACAATGATAGGGAAATAATATGAAGAAATGAATATGTAGAAATAGTAAATTAAAGATATAAATTTAAGAAAAGACTCAGTAGCAACAAAACAAGTAAAAAAAACCCTGGGAATAAACTTAACAATGATGTATAGGATCTGTATTGTTACAGAAAAGACGACTCAAGACGGCCTGGGAGTTTACGAAGTGGGGTTTATTCACACATGTGGACCCAGAGGAGATAAGATCCAAATTCTGGGCTCCGTTCTTTGTTTCTCCACAGTATTTATAGGGTTTCATCAATATATCAGAAACAGAACATCAGAAACAAGGCACCAGGCTGGTACAAGGATTTAGAGGTCCCAGGATTCAAAGGTTAACAAATGGCTTATCTAAACATTTGTCTGCTATTTACCTAGCCTGGTCAGGCCCATTAACGGCTTAGGCACCTCTATTAACATTCCAGACAGGAAAACCCCTGAGTGCCCCCGCTGGAGATGTCCCTGCCAGTTACAGCTCCACCCCTTCCTCAGCATTCCTCGACACCATCACGGGCAGCTCCTACCTAAGAATGGCTACTAATTAGCTATGTCCCATCACAGTACGAGCAAAATTGGAAATTCCTACACAACAACAGAAACTTAAACACATGAAAAATATCATCTTGTTTTGGGGTTTAAAAAACCAGCTATTTTTGTATATCCATTTACCAAAGTTATCTACAACAGAAATATCTAGATAAACATAGAAAAGTGGTCCCACAGGAAACAGTCAGTTAAACTGGGACCCGAGACATGTACCCCAGAAACAGTATGGCCCCCCTTTCCTGCTCCCCACAGGATGGCTGTATCTGCCTACCAACCCCCTCACTTCATAGCCCCCACACAGCTCACCTCCTGTCCCTGGACTGCGTTGCTTGCATCATGTTAGGCTGTGAGTATCACCTCGTGACCACGGAGACTTGCAGCTGGCAGCCCCTAACCTCCACTCCACGTAGTTGTCCGTCTCTCCACCAGAACTGCCCACCCTTCACGCCCGCCAGCCTAAATTTGCCTCCCACCCAGCCCCACCGACATCTGTGGCCCCCTCTCACTTCCAGCCCAGTCCTGCCTCTGACCTTAGACAGACCCTGCCCTCAACTGTAAGTTTGATTTTTAGTGGTCCATTAAGCAAAACCAGCCAGCAATCAAGTATACTTGTGGACATGCAGTGTAATGAAGAAATACATTAATAATATATACTTTATAAAATTAAACAATACTCTAAAAAAGCTCAGAGAATAAAAGGACAAGACACAAACTGGGAGGAGATGTGAATTACCGAAAACATGGGGTGGAAAAAGGTCGAAAGTGAAAGTATGGGAGAAGATACACAGGTTGTTGCAGAAGCAGCTTCACAGTTGTTCACATGGAAAATAATGTCATAATTATTAAATAATAGGACAACAATAAACTTTGTTTCTCGTCCTCACAACACTACACCTGCTCTTGCCCCACCCTGTCTTATGCAAACATCAACCACATGAAAATCACATAATAACATGCAGTGGACTTCATGGTAAAAAGCATGACTGGAAATGAAGAGTACTTCAAATCAATGAGTTTCATTTACCAAGAAGATCCAAATTCATAAACAATGTCATAAACTTAAATTATATAGAACAGAGACACAAAAAAATCTATAATCATAACAGATTAAACAAACCTCTCTCATAAGGAATACAGCATTCCTCTTTCACAAACAAGAGACCACCTCAAACAATTCAGTAAGGACGTAAAAAACACCATGAGCAGCAAACTGGACTCAACATTCACAGATAACCCACTCTGCGTAGCTTTTCCTGCTCACCTGCCCTAACATGTTATTCCCAACATGACCACGAGATGGCAGCAGAGATGGACACTTGGAACATTTTTTACATTGACCATATTGTAATGAACTTTAAAAAAATTCAAAATTGAAATTACATGAAGTTTCTTGTTCTAATTGTAGATAATCTAGAAATCAGTTGTAAAGATCACCAGAAAAGTCTTACATTTAGAAGTTACGAAATATGCTGAGAACCGCCCTGCCTGGTATCAGAAGCTGTAACCCCCCGCCAACGCTAAGGATGAGGGAACGAACTTGGAACCGTAAGCCAGCAAGGAGAAAAGCTTATCTCCCTGGCAGTGTTACGGAAAATCACTTACTCACACGTGGAAGATGGTGGAATCACAAGTTTAATACGTGCACTGGCCCAGAGGAGAGAGAAATGCCTCCAAATTCTGAGCCATGAGCTGCGTTTCTTTGGGGTTTATATAGCAAGCAGCAAGCCCTTTACAGAAGCAGAGAGGGTGGTTATCAATTGCAAGCAGCAAGCCGTTTACAGAGGCAGGGGGGCTGGTTATCAATCAGGATGTGGTTGTAACAGTTACATGTCAGCAGAGTGAGGTAGTACATTCTGTGTTTTCAAGATATTCCCTGAGCACTCTGCGTGTCTACAGATTACTACATCAGCAGGAGCACTGCTTCTGCTCCTTTTATTTCACCCTGCCTGGTCCCCAATTCTTGCTCGGTTAGCCAATGACGGGTAAGATTCCCAAGGGGGGAATGACCTAAGACAGGCACGATCACATGGAGGCCCCAAGGAAAGACTTTGGGGGCTACGGCAAAAGGGGGTGATGGACCCTCACCCTTTGGCTTTGACAAAGCCTGAGTGCTCTTGGTCTGTGAGAAAATCTCCTAATCTCTTGGCTGCCTTAGTTCCCTTGCCCCACCTAAGCCTGCAACGATGACAGGGTGGTGCAGCCCTGTGCTGAAAAGGGCGGGTTCCCCGGGTGATCAGGCCTAAGAAAGAATATGTAAAATCCTGTGAAGCCTGCTTTGTTTAGAATGCTCTTGGTTGAATGAGAAGGGTCCAAGGAGGAAGTAAGTTTGTTCTTTAAAATCTTTTACAGCTCTTTGACCCTGACTCAAAATAGGCCGTCAGACTTCTTTGTTGTCTATTGTTTGATCCTTTCTTCCTGGCAATGAGTAATGAGCTTTACTTGAATTCTTATGCAAACGAACCCAATAACAGCCTGCTGGGACAGGAGAACGGCGAGCTCTCCCTTAGGGTCTCTCTCCCTTAGAGAGGGTGGCCAAGGTTCTCCCCACCAGAGGGAGTGGCCGAATTCTGTCCCTACTTCCCCACAGGACTCGGTTGTTTCTGTGCATGTTTTTCTCGTGGGTCGACGAGCAATCCGCAGCGTTCCACGGTCACTGTCAGTCAGGTGCAGTGCCCGCATCAGAAATGCACTTCTAAATACCCCTCAAAAAGAATCACAATTGGAATTAAAAACCTATGGGAAAACATAGTGATAAATCTGCACATTAGGGGAAACAGTTGAAAATTCACATGTTTTGCATCCATACTACAAACCAGGAAAGATAAATTAAATCCTGGAAACTAGAAGAATGGAAATAGGCAAGAAGAGATGTCTGGAAGGGTATATACTTAAAACAATAGCAGTTATTACCTGTTTGGGTAGGATTTTGAATAAATATTTATTTTTCTGTATAATTTAAGTAAGTTGTCACAAAAGAAAAGACAGTCTCAGTTTGGGTTTAAAAAAATGTATGAAAGGAAAACTTGGCATAATTTAAGAATAAATAGACTGCTGTGGTGACAACACCAGAGGACTTTTTTCTGCTCACCCAGCCCTATCTCCTCGCTCAGAGGGGCTTCTTTTCCAAAGTGTGCTTCTTTGTGTGCAAATGCAGCAGAGAGGAAATGACAGGACCAAACCTGAATGGGCAGAGCCACAAGGAGCAGCACAGACTGAGGGGGAACTTGCCCTGGGGCTGCCTCACTGCAGGGCCCCCTCACAGCCAAGACACTTCACAACTAAGCAGCAGCAGCACTGGGCAGACCCACAGACGTGCTGCTTTGTGATTCACCTGTAACAACACTGAGCTCCCCAACAGCCATGCTGCACTCACAGCCGTAAGTACCAAAACTGAGCTATTTGCACTCAATAGAGTTTCCTTCTCCCCCACACCCCAACTCTGGAACTCCTGCTGGCATTGAATTGGAACCAATGACCAATTCACAGACACCAGATGCCAAAGACAGACTCGGGACCCTAGACTCCAGAACCTGGACCCCGGAGCAGATCTACAACTAAAAGCTGAACCCCAGACCCTGGCCCCAGTCCCAAAACTGTCCCCATGACCCAGGCCAGACCATTGACCCTGAATGTCAGGCGCTCAACACCAGAGACTGACAGAGAGCCCTGAAAACCAGATTCCGTACATCAGACCCTGGAGCCAGAGCTGCACACAGACCCCACACACCCACCCAGGATGTGAAGCCACACCCAAAGAGACTCCAGATCCCAGACACACAGCCAAAGACAGATTTAACCCCAAGACACAGGCCCAGGAGACAGAACCCAGATCTGTAACCAGGACCCCACAGCCAGACTCCAGAGCTGGAGCTGGGCAATGGAGCCCAGTTGCCAGATGCAGGAGTGGAACCCAGTCCTCACAATCTAAACTGAGCCAGGAGTCGATAAAGAACTTTCCTTACTCTCTAAATCCAAGCAGCTGGCCTCAAAAATATTTTTTCATGCCAATGCAAATGTACAAGAGAAGAAAATAAGCACCTCTTAATTATACCACCACTGAATCCCAGCACTACTACATCAGACCAAGCCCTGAAGAAATAGACCAAAAAGGCTGACAGAGCAAAAAGTGACAAGAATGCTTACTCTTGTCAGGAGATGTCCATGATCTCTCAGAGGCTGCACTTTCCAGAAGTTAGTGTCCCGGTCATGAATGTCACACGGCCAGGTCACCAAACCTGTGGGGGATCAAACATTATTTTTGTCATACCTTCTCAATTCTAACAGCTGGGGTGATAATCAAATTAACATAATCAGATTAATGGGAGACATTCAACATCTAATACCTGTACAAGAATTCATATTCAAATGAATACCAAACACGATGAGGTAATATTGGGTATTCGGGGTATTTTGGAAAATGGAAGAGTACAGTCTTAGATTTCAAAGGTGAAATGGGGGACATGCAGGTAATTTAGATAAAAGGCAACATACCTGACAGGTTGGTTTTTGTTGGGCAATTCCCAAAACTTTAAGATACAAGGAGTAGGGTAAGAGGGTCAACAAGCTCTTGCTAGGAGTCTTACTGTCTGAAGCTGAGGTGATTGTGCTGAAGCTCTCTTTCTGAACCAAATTTTGGCAACTAAACCTCTTAGGAAGAAATGAGATGACCATCCTAAGTAATTTCTTAGTCTTCCCTAACAGCCAGTTTAAATCAACCTGCCAAGTGCAAAATGTTGGCCCTCTTCATTACCACCTTTGAAACTTTGAATAGAAGTTTTACATCCACAAGCTAAATCTGTACATTGTTCCATGCTTATTGACATATTCAGTTTTGAGAATAAGTTACTTCAGTTAAATTGTTAAATCACACTTAAGTAAATGATTAGGAACATGTACCCCCGAAATGCACCTCCTATTAAACATCCGACTGCTTGCTTACATGGTGGAGAAACAATCCTTCCTCTAACCTCAAGAATCTTTGGGCTGGTCTGATAATCCAACAAGTTGGACACAGATTAGCAAATGAAACAACCAAATTTGAGAAAGGCATAGGCATGGGAACCTCACTCACATGAAAGTCAGAAACCCCACATGCAGAAGAGCAGCAGAAATAGAAAGGAAACGTGGGCACATAAAAAATACTGAGGCTGTGGCGTTGTGGGGGCCCTGAGGCTTCACAGTAACCTTCCAGAATGATAGGAGCAGATGCTATGAAAAAGGTGCTGTTCCCAAGATGTCCCTGAGGCAACAAAAAAGCATTTCCTGCTGATTTCCACTCAGATGCTATTCCAAAGATGCACACTAGATGGCAGCGTGCAGCAGTGTGAAAAGAGGTCCCACTCAGAGAGCAGGGGTCCTGCCATCAGCCCTGGGTCCTCTGACTGCTGGGAGAAGTACTATTACTTAAGAGAGAATGGAGCCCGAAACATGAGCTCTGAGTCCTCAGAGAGCATAAGAGGTCAGCTCTAGGTCTGATGAGCAAGCGGAGGGACCCCCCTGTGACTTCAGCCCTGGGACACTTGAGTGTGGAGAGGACCACACCAGAGACGGGAGTGTCCTGTTACTACACACCTGTGTCCTATGAGGGTTGAGAAAGGCCCCTCCCTGTGAAATGGAAGTGTCCTGACCCTTCACCTTTGAGCCCGGTGATTGTGGGGAGGGGTCTGACTTGAGACAGCAGGGGTCCTGTCACTTCAGCTCTGGGTCCTTGGAGCCTGAAGACAGCCCCCTCCGAGAGGCCCTGTGATTGCACGGTGCTCAGAGGATGGGAGTCCATGACTGAGGACGATCCCTGCCTCCGAGTGTGACGGGACCTGTGCACTGTGGTGGGGGAACAGGGGCTTCCTGGAGAAAGCTGGGGGTCCTGTCACTTCAGCCTTGCATCCTGGTTCCCCTATCTCACTTAGGACAAAATTAATTCCCTTTCTTTGAAAAATACATGCCCATATTTCATACCTTCTTATTCAGTCACAATGTATCTTGTTTTTCTATTAGTTATTTTCTCTATTGCTTTTTGTACACTTTGACTGGAACTCTGAACCTTTTTAAGAAACCTTCATCCCTAGTGAAAACTAAGAGTAAGGAAATATGGAATGCCCATCACACCAATATTCCCTAGATTGATATTTATAAACAAATTCAATCACTTGTAGAAATATATCTGTAACACACATTTTTTAATATTCCACAAGAAAAGTTTACTAATAGTCTTGAATATCCTTAGTTCCTCTACAATTTGCAGCAAAACACAAATACATCTGTGTTCCATCAGCCTAACCCTCACCCAAACTCGCACTGCCTCACACCACACAAAAACCTTAAAAAACAATTTTCCTCAAGGAGCAGAGCCGACCTCTGCTGGTCCTCAGCAGACTCGCACTGCCTCTGCCTCACCTGTTCTTCCTGGTCCCAGGAGGTGCCAGCTGGGAGCTGCTGGGCGTCCAGAGATGCCATCACCCCACAAGTGTGCCCAAGTGCCATGTGGGACATGGAGGCGGCTCTGGCGCCCCCTACCGGAGAGCCGGGGCAGCCCGCTCCTTGACGTTCAGGGCCGCGCGGGGCCCCGTCCAGCCATCCTGATTGAACTTGGAAAAGTCCAGCAGCAATGGAGCCGCACATCCCGTGACTTCTCCTAAAGCAGTTGCACTGCGATTGGAAACTGCAGCTCCCAGGAAAAGAAGCGTCTTGTGTCCACGTCATTCACCGCTGGAAAACGAGGACAAAGGCAGCCAGCGCCGTGGTCTCAGCTACTCAATAACGACAAGTCACAGGCCAACACCAGCTCCGAGAACTTCCAGACGCTCCTGGCAAGAAAGGTCCCACGTTTAACAACCCGACAGAAAAGCAATTACCCGCTGACACCATCTACCTGATTCCTCAAGACCGCGTGAGACCCGCCCAGTTTTGTCACCGTATCAAGGTTAAGGTACATCTGTAGGGAAAACTGGTCACCGTGGCTACGGCGAAGAAGATCCTCTCCGTTAATCACGTCACTCGTCCGTCCAGAACTGTCCCCGAACTCCGTCTCAGCCCTTCCCCTGGCCGAGAACACGGTGAGCCCGAGACGCCCCTGGGCGTGGTCCCCGGGGCGTGGTCCGCTCGGACAGGGCCATTTCTCTCTCCAGGGACGTTTCTGACGTGGACGCGGCCGTCCCTACTGGCACCGAACCGCCGAGGAAAGGTCTGGAGCGAGAAGCGCGCGTGCACAGAGCCCGCCGTCTGCAGGCCGCCCGTGTGCGCGGGTCCCTGGTTCAGGCGTCCGGAGCCTCCGCGTCCGCACGTGGGGTCCAGCGCAGCGCGATGCTGTCCTTGTCCTTGCACCGCGGAAAACGGGAGAAGTCCTTCGCTCCTTTGCCACGCCCCCGGGACGCCGGTTTTCCCGAGTTCCCTTTCCCGTCATAACCGGGAAAGAGAGGGGTGAGCTGGGCGACCTTGGAGAGCCCGTCCACGTGGACCCTCGGCCCGCTCCGCTCCTCGGACCCCCACCCACGCTGCGCCCCGCGCGCCCACGAGAGGCCTAAGGCTGTGCGCGCCGCGCCGCTCTGTCCTCGTTCCCACGGGGGAGAGGGGCCCCCAGACCTGTGGGAACACGCGCCCCCTGTTCCGTCTCCGCCCCATCGCCCTCCCCCCAAACCGTCCTGGAGTCCGTCAAGTCTCCCTCACCTCCGCCGCCCGCAGGTCCTGGTCCCCAAACCTCCCTCCTCACCGGCCCACCGGGATTCTGCGCGGGCCCTCCCCCCGCAGCCCCCGTGCAACCCGTTCAACGCCCCCGCAGGCGTCTCCGACCCACCCTCCCCGGCACCGCCTCTTCCAGCACCACGCACGGGGGCCGGTTCTCCTCGCTGGCACGGGCGGCCCTGCCCTCCTCACCCCCGACCCCGACTCCGACCCCGACCCGCCGAGATCGCGGCCCCGCCGGCACCTGGCGGTCCCACCACCGCTCCCCGGAGCCTCCGTCGGTCCCTCACGGGGCAGCGTCCCGGCCACTCTCCCCCCGGAGTTCTCGAAGTTCCCGGGACGGGCTTCGCCCGCGCCCCGCTCTGCTCGCGTTCCAGAGACCTTCGCCCCGCGCTACCCCGCGGAACACCCCTCCGCCCACTCCGGCCGGTCGGCGGGCGCGCCCGGGGCCTCCGCGACTGCGGGGGCAGAGGGGGCGGAAGGGCCGCGGGGAGGGGCGGACAGGCTGGACCTGAGCAGGGCTCCGAGGCCGGGCCGGGCTGCCAGGGCCCGCAGAACCGCAGGGGCCCAGCCGCGCGCGGCGCACGGGGCGCCCGGCGGGGTGCGGAGGGCGCGGACCGGGGTGCGCTTTCGCCCCGGGAGGAGCGCGTTCACTCAGGAAAAGACGCGTGACGCGTTTACTGGCGTCAGGCCCGGGGGCGGGCGTCGCGTGTGCGGTACAGACACGCGCTGGAGAGAGGGACGACCGTGCGTGCCTTCGGGGAGCTCGCTGCTCACGGGGCAGGAAATAAATCGTCACTTCACACGGAGGCAAGCGCTGCGAAGAAAGAGAACGGAATAGTCAGACGGAAACATGAGCGACCAGGAAAAGAACTCTCTGGAGAAGCCGCGTGGACTCCAAGACCCGAGCCACAGCGAAGGGCCCGGCGTCGGGCGGAGACGGGAGGGACCGGGCGCCGGGGGGACGGGGCGCGGACGCCGCGCTGCAGGCGTCGGAGGACGACGCTCTCCCACTGCTCGCACCGCACTCCTTAGTAACTGTTCTACGGTGCTACTAAAAGTGACCTTATTTTTTTAGATTCCAAAATTCACCATCTACCTTATTGAAAATATGGACATTTGCCGTTATTGTGACTTCCTCAGATAACCTAGCAGGGGTACATTTTCACTTACAAAGTAGTTCTATTTCTCGAACCGTGGGTTCAAGCCCTGAATTCATTTCAAATGTTAAGTGTCCTGTTACTATTTTAATTAATCATTAATGAACTTATCACCAATAAGTTTTTTCTCAAACTCATCACATTACCTGATTTCTTCATGTTTTCTTCCACACTTTACCTACTTTTACATGGATTTACATAACTAAAGTAATGGAATTTTATTAATGTATAATACTTTATTTACCTCGATAAATCATGAAAAGCAACTTTATTACAAATAATAGAATTTATTACAGTGAAGGAAAATAACCTGTACAAATAAATATCCTTTATATGTATTTAGAAACAGTAGGTTAAAGATATCACCAAAGAAAAGAATCAATAGCAACAAAACAGATAAAATACCTAAGATTAACCTTAATAAGAATGTGTGTTATCTGTATGAACAAAATTTTAAAATAATACCTAATAAGAGATACTTAAAGAACTGGAAAGTAATGTGTTCTTGGATTCAAAAAAATTAGGGTGTCAATTCACAAAGTTGTTTATAAATTTAACATGCTACAGATAAAATATCACCAACCTCTTCAAAAGTAGAATAAACTTTTATTCAGTTCACTGGTTAAAATGAACATGCTTTACAATAAAATAAGCAGAAATAAATAGCTTCAGATATACAAAGAGTAATTTAAAGATATAATCAAAGAAAAGAACCAATGGCAACAAAATTGATAAAATGCTTGGGAATAAACTTAACAATATTCACGATCTGAATGAACAAAATTTTTAAATGAACAAACGGAAAGTTACATCATATTCTTCATTGGAAAAATCATACATAGATGTCATTTCCCAGAGGTGTTTATATGTTTAATATAGTCTATATTAAAATATTAAAAATATTTTAAAACAAGAATTTTAAAGAAAATTCTGAAAAAGCAAAGTAATAAATAGAAACTATCCCAATCAGATATAAAAATGTAAATGTATTATATTAGGAAGCAACAGTAATACAACAGTGTGGTAATGGTCTGTGAATAGACAAATTGATTAAATAGAAGTTCCAGTAATAGATGCAAAACTCTATAGAAATTTTGAACAGTAAAGAGATCTCCTTAGATCATGAGCAAATCATGGTTACTTAAAATGCTGAGACATTGTTACATGTAAATGCTGAGTCGTGGTTGCCTGCTATATGGCATCAGAGAAGAGCTTTTATTAATGACTTTGGCTGAAGTGTTATTCCAAATATGAACATTAGATGGCAGCAGAGAGTAACTTACGTTTACACACAATAATCAGGAGTTTCTCAGTAGCTTCACACCAGATGGCAGAAGAAAAGAGCCTTTTTGGTGACCGTCACTAAGGTGTTACAACCAAAATGAGCAACAGATGGCAGCAAGGAAAGTTTTTTTGTGCGTCAACCACTCAGGTATTATTCACCTGATGCACTCTAAATAACAGCAGAAAACTGTGATACACTTAGGTGTAACTCACTGATTGCACACTAGATTGCAGCACAGTGGTGTGTTTCTTGGTGACCTTGACCATAGAGTTATTCCTAATTTATGCACTAGATGGCACTGGAAAAATGCTTTTCTTCATAACATGCCTTCAGGACATATTTTCAAGGCAAAGAAAAGCTGTGTGTGTGTGGGGGGGGAGAAAACCAGTCAGGAGTTATTCACCACATGCAGATTAGATGGTAGCAGAAAATACGTTTTCATGACATGCACTCAGGTGTTATTCACTAGTTGCACACTAGCAGGCAACAAAGTAGTGCATTTCCTAGTGACGTTTACACAGATGTTACTTCCAATTTACAAACAAAATGGCAGCACAGAAGAGCTTTTTCAGGTGAGCTCCGCTCAGGTGTTATTCCCAAGATGTTCACTAGATGGCAGGAAAGATGCATTTTGGGATAACCTTCGAAATGGAGTTATTACCAGTCTCCACACTAGATGGCAACGTAAAAGTGCTATTCTTCATGACCTGCGCTTAGGTGTCATTAACAAAGTGACATTGCATGGTAGAAGAGAAGGTTTTTTTGATTGACAGGTGTTGTTCACCAGATGCACACTGGATGGCAACTGTAACTTTTTCTGTTGACATATCATAGGGGCTTATTTACTAGTTGCACACTAGATAGCGGCAGAGGAGAGCCTTTTTGGTGACCTCCACTTAGGTGTTATTCTCAAGGTGAACACTAGATGACAGCAGAGAGGAGTTTTATTTAACTTAACTCTTTCTTGTTTCATTAATGTCACTTCTAAAAGGAGCCGCGGAGCCTAGGCTGTGATTTCTGACGTGTGTAAATTTTAAAGTACATACATTCAAACATCTTTAACACATGCAGGGTGCTGTGCTAGGTATGTGACAGTAAATGATAAATGACTTGGGCAGCTGCAGAAGGGCACATGAGTATCCACGTGTCTCTTCTCTGCAGCCATCCGTCTGTCCATCCATCCGTCCTTCCATCTATCCACCCAACCACCCATCCTTACAACTTGAAGGCAGAGGGAGCCCACAAGAAGTGCAACACCTGAACTTGAATCCAACACCTGTCTCCTGTCGACTGGGTGGGAAACCCACTTCCTGAGTTTATCTTACTGCTTCTGCACAATGCTGGGAGTGGGAAGAGAGTATTCGTGAACTGGTACCTGATAAGTTGTTTGATGATAAGTGCAGCTTTCTTTAAAGGCAAATTCCGAGATTCCGCATGAGAAATGTGGGCTTTTTCTGATGTTTTGGCAGAATGTGATTCTTGACAGTGCTTTGTACTTGTGTGGCACCTGCAGTCTCTGCCCATCGGAGTCTCGAATCGATCCTGTGGGAGAGGCATGTGAAGCTTTTCTTCTTGCCGACGAGCAAACTGGCAGAGGGTGAAGCAACTCTCCCTGGCCTGTAGTGGGTAGCTGGGAAAGCAATAGCTAAATGGAGTGACTGACTTATTTCCTAGCATATGCTGCCTCAGAATGAATACAAGTATTTTTTAAAAATATTTATTTATTTTTAGAGCGAGGATGAGGGAGAGAGAGATAGAGGGAGAGAAACATGGATGTGAGAGGGAAACATCAATGGGCTGCCTCTGGCACATGCCCTGACCCAGAACTGAACCTGCAACCCAGGCATGTGCCTCAACCAGGAATCAAACCAGCGACCCCTCGCTTTGTGGGATGACACCCAACCAACTGGATGCAATATTGGATCCTCCCCATCTGAGGAGGCCTCTGGAATCCAGGTAGAAGGTAGAAGAAAACCTGGCAACCGGCACAGCCCAGTGGTGAGGAGAGACACCCTCTGCGCAGCTGGGGCTGTTCTCCCAGGTAGGTGACGACAGTTCTCTCACCCCTGTGTCCACTGTGCTTGTGCCAAGGAAGGGCACAAAGACTTTGGTCTTCAAAACCACAGGACGTAAGGGGCACACAGGTCGTGTCCTCGCTGGAAGGAGATGGTGTTCGTTTGGGTTTCCCTGTGGGGACTGAATGTCATACCCAGTTGGAAGACACCACCGTTCTGTTACCACCAGCCAGCCCAGACCTCGCTGCCCTCACTTTCCCCACCGGAACCTTCCAAAGTGCTCTTAAGTGTTCCTTGCAGTTAAGGACCAGCCACGGCAGTAAAGCAAGTCTCACTATAAAGGGAATCCTGCTTTTTTGCTGGTGGAGGGTCTTGCCTTCAATTTGTAAAAGATTGCACCAATGACGTGCAATACGAGATCTGAGTGGCATCAAAACACTGTCTTGTGGCCTTTGAGGTCCCTTCAAGTGCAGACCCCAAAAATGACATCGCTCCCTTTATTTTTGGCCCTAAAGTGTTATCAGGCCACAGGCAAGTGGGGCTGTGTACAAATGAATGACTGTACACAGGGACCCCGAAGAGAGAGGCAGGAGCCTCCGCGAACACATCAGCTAAGGATTCAGAAATGTGTTCCTAGAGTGCTTACAGCTGGAAGTTGTACTCATTTGCTCTTTTCCCCATTTTTTTACTGTGGTGGAATACACACAAAATTTACCCTCTTAACCATTTTTCAGTGCACAGCTCAGTGGCATTAAGCACACCCACATGGCTGTGCAGCCACCGCTACCATCCTCCCCAGAACTACCTCATCTTCCCAAACTGATACTCTGTCCCCTTTAAACACACTGCTCCACGGCCCCACTTCCTCCCCAGCCTCTCACACCCACCATCTACTTTCTGTCTCTGATTTTTTTCCATTGAGGCATTATGTGTACGTATGCATTACATCCCTACAGAAAGGATCCCAGGATTTTCCCTCCTGTGTGTTTTTGTCTGGCTTTCTCATGGTCCATCCATGACACCCGCTGAGGTTGTCAGTACAATGAAACCAAACTGATGGGATGGAAGCAGCACAAGCTGCCGTTTTTCTAGATCTTTGAGTTGCTCATCAAATCTGGGGCTGATGGCTCCACACTTGTCTAAGCTGTCTGTGAGGCTCACAACCATTCTGCCAGCTCCGTGGTCATCAGTAACTCGAAATTCGCCAGTGTGACCATGCTCCATCCACAGAGTTGGAAACCAGACCGTGACTTTGAAGACGGGCTCACAAGACCTGGCACGTGCCTCTATTTCCGGCATTGTTGGTACTTTAAGCGCATCAGCCAGGACATTTGTGTGCACCGTTGTGACGGCACGGAGAGATGTCTCTGACTTTGACAACTCCACATGCCTCATGGAAGTGAGACCTCTCAGCGTTTGTCTCCCTGTGACTGGCTCATTTCGCTGAGCATCATGGCCTCCAGGTTCACCCACGTTGTCATGTGAGTCAGGACTTGCTTCTTTCTGAGGCTGAGAAATGTCCCACTGTGTGGAGGGGCCACATTTTTCTTACCCATCCATCGCCCGTGGACACTTGGGCTCCTGGCACGTTCAGCTATTGTGGATAATGCTGCTGTGAACATGGGTGTGCAAACATTGCTCTCATTTGCTTCTAACTACTACTCTGAGCACCCAAGGCGCCAGTATGGCTCAACGACGAAGCACGTGTCACCAGAAGTGACATGCCGCGAGACCCCAGCCACACGTGTGTGTTGAGGTTAGGAGTCAGTTTCTTCGTGTCTTCTGTATTTTACACAAAATCAAGTGCATTTATTTGTCTAAAAATGTAAGTGGTGTGCCAGCGAGCAGTGTTGGGTTGGAAAGTGATCACATCCAATTGGCCCAGGAGGTCCGTGCACGGTTGTCGCGGCCCTCGGCGAAGGCACTGCCCGACTGCGTGCACCTTCCGACGCTTGGCATTCGAGGGGCAGCGAGCAGGTCCTTGGCTTGACTGTTGATCACCCCCAACAGCGAAGTTCTAGGACACACAAGTAATTAAAATGTCTTTATTACCTCTTAAAACTGAGTGCAAGAAACCAAACAACAGTGCCTTACAGGGGCAAGGTCTCCTGCCGGAACCAGTCTCCTAAAGTGTTCCTGAAACTTTCCCCCGGCACCGCTCCCTTCCCCGTAGCAGGAAGGCTGCAGGTAGCACTTCACCGCAGCTGTCTCTGGGATGCTCACAGAGCGGGGGACGCCCCCCGGCTCCCCACCCTGCCCAGGAGCCCAGGGACGGAGACTCTCTGCAGGGCAGACAGTCAAGGAGCCAGAAAACAGCAAAAAACGTTTCTGGTCTTGACACATATTTAATGTTTGTTGGAGAAAACCCTCATCACCACACTTGGCAAGTTTGAATAAGGCTGTCTGCTGGGCCCGTCCCACCCTGTAGCTGCCTGCAGAGACGGGGCTGCTGGTGGCATTTTCTCCTGCCTCTGTCCTAAAACTACGTCACCATTGTGATTGATTCTCCACGTATCCTCTGGGCTCTGTTACGTACAAGTCTCTGCCTAATACTGGGGATGAAGCGGGAACTGACGGAGCCCCCAGCCCACAGCCATGAGCTGCGCTGAGTCTGCCCTGCAGGATCAGGGAGGACACCACCAGGCAGTGTGGGAATCGGAGTCAAGAAGCGGGCAAGCTCTTGCTACAGCTTTGGTGAGGAAATGCACTTGGTAGCACTCTCTCTGCGCGCCAGTAGCAACAGCCCATCTCTCCCCTCTCCATCCCTCTCAGTCAGACTCGGGAACAACCCTGTGGGGCCGTGTGGGTGTGGGGCGCTGGGGCGGGCAGCAGGGTTGGAAGCAGAGTTCAGCATGGCACCATGGCCACTGTCCCCACACATGCAGTGAGGAGGATTTCGGGCACAGAGAAGCCCAAGCTGGGGGCAGGCACTGAGGGGTCTGTAGCCCAGTGGGCAGAGGGTGGCCCTGCGAGGTGTGGAGGTGGCACAGTGGCTTGGCAGGGGTGTTGGACCTGTATGTGTGTCCTTCTGGAACCTGGTGAAGAAGTGTCCTGGGGGTCGACTTTCTCACACATGTGTGCACGCACGTGCTATCACTGCAAACACAGGCACACAGCCAGTTCTGCCCCTGGGAGACTGACTTATCACCTCCAGCCATGCTGTCACATCTGGCAAGGTCTCACTCTGTTTTAGCACGGAGTCACGGTCCATTGTAGAGACGCACCACAGCTTCATCCATTCCTCCAGCGACAGACACTGGGGTGCTGCCATGCTTTGCCTACTGAAAAAAATGCTACAACGAACATAGGGATGCATATGTCTTTTTAAGTTAGTATTTTGAGGGTTTTTTAATACCTAGAAGTGGAATTCCTGGATCATAAGGTAGTTTTATTTTTGACTTTTTGATGACTGTAAACACTGCTTTCCACAGAGGCTGCACCAGTGGACATTCCCACCCACAGTGCACCAGGGCTCCCTTTTCCCCACGTCCCTGCCAGCACTTCTCGTCTCTCCGGTGATGTCTCATCAGGCCACGAGGGTGAATGTCCAGCTGCTGGAGCTTCCCTGACTCGAAACTGGGCAAGGGCTGTCTCCGGCTCACACGGCCACGTGTGCCTGACTCTCCTGGAGTCACTGGTGCTCCCTCTGTCACTGTGACATGGTGATTCCCTCCGTAAGGGGACTGTGCGGCTGTGCACCACAGTTAGTGATATCAGAAGGATAGCATGTCCATGGAAATTTTGCAAACCTGAGTATATTTCGGAAAAGCTGTAAGTAAGTATTCAGAAAAGCTTTCTGAAAAGGACTTCAAAAGAAGGTTCTGGGCCTAAGACACAACAATCTCTCACCAAACATGACTATAATTTGGTAGTTTAAAATGAACTACTACCTGAGCTTGGGCCCATTTTCTCATCTGCAAAACGAGGACAGTACCTGCCTCCGGTAAAACGTGAGAGGGTCAGTGAGCGAACAGGACCCGCTCCAGGCACGTGGTGAGAGTCCCAGGCTTCCCACCTGTGCTGGGAGCTCCTCTCCGCTCACTGTCAGCACTGACGTCCTCTCTGCTGTTCAGAACGCAAGAGAAGAACACTATGAAAAGCAAAGCAAACGTTTTTATTCTTTGATATATAAAACCAAGAGCACGTTAACATGTGATACAACATTGCTTCTTTTTTAAGAAAATGGCAGAAGGATAGAATTGGGTAGAAAAATACTCTCAAGTGGCTGTTCCAAGCAGTCTCTAACCCTAAAATTATGAGTGGTGCACAAATTTGAGTAAGCCTCTTCTTTTCTTCAGAAAAATCATTCACATTTGCTTAAAAACTTAAAATACGGTAAGAAATATAACTTCCTTTCTTGGTAACAGACCCAGTGGTTCGACGAGATACTCATGAACCATCAGTAACAGTAAAAGAACATTTCCTTTGTGGTAGTAAATTAGCATTACATTTTTTGGTTATATGCTACTTGCCATAGTAAAAAAGAAAATCCGTCGGGCTGCTGGCACACCAAACCACAGGTGCGCAGTTCAGTGGGGCGCATCTGGAAGCAAGAGCGCCCCCGCTCGGCCCTGGGGGGGGAGGGTCTTTGGTCTGCCCTGTGCCTACGAGCAAAATGGACAGAGAGCCTGGCATTCAAATAAAAAAGTCAAACCTAGGCACAGGAGACAACTCCTCTGTCCAAGCTATTTCTGAACAATAAATAGTTTCTGCACAAAAGAAAAATAACATGCTTCTCGCTGAACAAATTCAGGAAAAATGGAAACAGTGAGATACAGTTTTCCTTCTGTTATCAGCCTGACATCCACGAAGGCGGGACAACTGTGCCGCCCGCAGCAGGGGGTGCTGAGCCACAGGAGAAGCAGCCGCACGGAAAGGGCGTCTAGAAAAATACTTTTACCTGTGTTCATACGAAAGTTTTTTTTGGTCAAAGTTTAGTTCTGAAAATATAACTGTAACATTTTCTCCTCAACATTGGATTCAAACAGAATATGCACTTCGTATAAAATTTCATTGGTATAAACGTGAGTAAACATTCAAAATTACTAAATATGTAAATATTGCTAGAAGACCAAAGTGACAATGAATTTAACCCATATTAGAAACCACTACGTTCTGTATGACTTGTCGTTTAAAAATGAAGAGAACCTGCACGCCCAAATGTCTGAGCTTTCAGAGTCCCGCGAAAACGTCTGACGAGTTGCGCCCAGAGTCCGTGAAGCCTGGGAGGGGCTGGATTTGGCTCCGAGTCGACACCAGCTTTCACCCCAACGGGTTCGGGAGCCGGGGCAGCGCGCCGCGTCCCTGCCGCCCACCTGTCTGTTTGAAATAGCACCTCGAACAACGAAAGCTGGAGGTCCGTCTTCCGCAGTCACGCCTATCGCAGGTGCGGGCGCATCTGTCCTCAGAAACCAGCTGCACCTTCCGCACGCGTGGGCCGGTCCGCAGGGTCCACGCGGGGCAGAGGAGGCTCGGCGCCAACAAGTAGTGCGTGTTTGCATGGCTGAAGTTAAAGACATGAATTTGTCCTTTTAAAAAGTAGTTTTAAAGCTTCATTTAAAAAATAAAGTTTTTGAAATTTAAAAATTAGCCCTGGGCCTGTACCGGCCTGGAGCGCACGCGCGAGCCCTTTCTGTTTGTGGAGAAATTTATAAAAATAGACTGTATTGTTACTTTCTGTCCTCAAGTTGGACAAAGAGCAGGGCTGCGGAAGAAAAGGGAGGGATAAATAAAAACACAGAAGGAAGGGTCACACACACAATTATTTTCTTATTTTAAAATGAGAGTGCACATTCGGGAAGTGGACTGCTGGCCCCCGCCTCCCGGCGGAGGCGGAGGCCGGGCAGGGACGCTGCGGGGCGCGGCCCCACTACAGGGTCACGGCCGGGCCGTGTTCCTCCACGCCGCCCGCGGGCAGCGCCAGGCTGTGGCGGGGGTCGGAGCGCAGCGAGCTGAGCAGCCTGAGGACGCTGCCCTCGCGCCCCAGGCCAGGCAGTCCAGGTGCTGGGCCCGCGCCGTTGACCCGGGTGAGGCTGCCGGGCAGCCGGGGCACCAGCCGGGGCTCCAGGGCGCCCTCGAGCACGACGTCGGGCTCCTCGTCACTCTCCATGTCGTCGGGGTGCAGGCCGAGCGGCGCGGGGGCAGGCAGGCTGTGGCGGCTGGCCACGCTGTCCGAGGAGCGGCCGGAGCTGCCGGACGCGCGGCCGCCGCGCAGCACGTTGTTGCGCTGGTTGGCCGGCTTGACCGTGACGATGAGGTTGTGGCTGTTCGCGATCATCATGTCCGTGACCTGGTCCAGGGTCTTGCCCGCCACCTCGATGCCGTTCACCTCCAGCACCTCGTCGTCCACGGCCAGCAGCCCGGTGCTCTCGGCCAGGCCGCCGGGCACCAGGCGAGAGATGAAGATACCGGGCACCTTCTCCAGGCCCTGTGGCGCCACCCGCACACTCGTGCCGTCGCGGATGTAGAAGCCCAGCGGCTTCTGGCAGCCGTGCCGGTACAGCCTCACGCGCCGGTGCGTCTCGGGCAGGATGTCCACGTCGATGATGGAGGACACCGGGCGGAAGTCGTGCGGGAGCCCGATGTGCAGGTGCGGGCGCCGGCGCGGCCCCTCCTCCCGCAGCGCCAGTGCCTTCCTGCGCCGGGACAGCGAGCCGGTGGCCAGGCCGTGCTCCGCCTCCTCTGGAAGGGCAGAGGGGACAGTCAGAACAGGGGACACACAAGGACACAGCACGATCGAACCACACGGGGACACCCGGAGCCCGGGCTTCCTGTCGTATAGCGCGGCTCTGCCTGCGGCTGCTGCTCCCCATTCAGCTGCTTCTCCCGCTCGCCAGGCCCAGGGAACCGCACACACACCTCGCACTCACACCTCGGAGTGGAACTGTCTGTTCATTTTCTCACACTTGTCACACCCCCCTGTTCTGTTAAGTATCAAACAGCCCCCAGGATGCCACGTGCACAGCCATCCTGGTGCCCACTGAGCTGGCCCAATAGTGCTCACCAGGCAAATATTTGAGGCCAAGTACAAGTGCAATTAACTTTCTGCACATCTCCAAACTGACCCACAGCAGCCAATGAAATGAGGGAAGGTGAGAAGGCCGGGATCAGGCACCCTGAGGAAGAGAATTAACACGGGACGGAAGGATGATGAGGGCCTGCTGGGCCCCTGGAAGATGGTGCCAAGGATGCACCGGGACCTTCTCCTCAGCAGGGCAGCTGCAGGGGTGAGATCGTCTGAAGTCACTATTTGGGAACCCTGGAGTCACGTTGAAAGCTTGCAGCGCCAGGAAGAAGAGCTGGATCTAACAGTGGTCAGTTTTAGCACATCCCCCTACTGGTGCCATAGCAGCACAACCTCCACCCCAGCCCTGGCAGGCTGCTGTGCACTGGTCACGGCGTGGCTCGTGCCCGTCGGTGGGAGCCAACGGAGGCCAGCGGAGTCTGTCCTCCAGACACTGGGGGTCCATGCTGGGCGCTGACTGCTGCTGCCGGTTAAGGGGATGAGGACCAAGAGGAGGGCAGGGGTGTGGCTGCCCACCCCCTGCCCCGGCCCTGCAGCAGGCTCCTGCCTGGTGGCTTACGTGGCTTCCAGGAAATTTAAAGGGAGAGTGTGCAGGAGCCAGACATGAGAGACTAGAACATTCAAAAACAACTGCATGTAGAGGAAAATCAGAAAGTGACCACCCTTCTGCAGGGAATGGCTCAGAAAAGACCTGAAGAGACATGACATTCACACCTCAGGCTGATTCTAGGCACCAAGCGAACCCTACAAAAAGTGTTTTTAAATGACAAAAAAACCCACACAGCCTGGGGAAGGGGAAGATTCTGATTTCCAAACTTAAGTTATTAGATACAAATGTCCAGTGTTCCACTAAAAACAACAGCAACAACAACAAAAACACCCAAGAAATTCAAAGCAACAGGAAAGTACGGCTCACTCGAAAAGGAAAAAAAAAATACTAGAAACTGTCTCTGAAAAGACTGAAGAGACAAGAAAGCAATGTGTGAATAAAATGAAAATATCAATAAGTGATAGAAAACCTAAGAGGAGACCAAACAGAAATTCTGGAGCTGAAAGGTACAACAACTGACATGAAAAATTCACCAGGGGGATTCAGATGCCGTTCTGAACACACAAAACAAGGAATCGACAAAGTTACGATAGCACAATGTAAATTATTGTTACTGAGAAGTCAACAGAAGAAACCTGAGCCCTGACTGGTGTGGCTCGGTGGGCTGGGTGTCATCCTGCAAAGCAATAGGTCAACAGTTTGATCCCCGGCCAGGGCACGTGCCTGGGTTGTGGGATCATCCCGGTCAGGGCATGTACAAGAGGCAACCAATCAATGTTCCTCACCCTCTCGTTCTCCCTCCTTTACCCTCTCACTAAAAATAAGTAAAATCTTTTTTTAAAAAGTGTAGAATAGTGAATGAGCAGCCCTCAGGACCTGCGGGGCCCCAAAAAGCACACCGTAAATCATAACACAAACGGGGCCCCTTTAACGTGGAGCCGAGCTGCCCGCCCAGAGGGACCAGCTTGCACGTCTCAGGTCTCGAACCTCTGGATATTCGATCAGGACCAACGAACAGGCAGGGCCCCAGCAGACTCGAAAACTGCAAACATAACAAGAGAACAGTCGTTAGGACACTAGACGGATGACGGCCAGACTGAAAACTGGAAACATTACTCGGAATTGGGGTCACTGTGCCTTGTCATCAGCACCAACAGAAACGCCCTCCTCCCAGGACACAATCGCCCCTCCCCTCTCACTAACACCCCCTGCCCTGGTTTCCTGCCCGAATCAGTGCTTCCTGAGCAGCCATTCCTACTGATCTCACATAAACACTTGTTGCTTCTCTTTCTGAAAGGCCTTTTATTTTTAGGTTAGCACAACCAACGTGCACATCACGGGAGTTCCAGATGGAGAGGATGGGGTGGAGAGAACATCTGAAGAAACAGTGCCTGAAATTCCCCAAATTTGATGAAATGCTTGAATGTAAACATCCAAGAAGCTCAACAAACTGTGAGTAGGATGAAGTCAGACAGACCAAAACAGAAGCGCAGCACAATGAAAATTTCAACACACAAAGACAAGAACAACTCTGGAAAGCAGCAAGAGCGAAGGCGGCCATCGTATCCGGGGGTGGGGGGCTCAGGGAGATGAGCTGCGTGTTTCTCATCAGGAACCTCAAGGGCGGGAGGCAGTGGCCTACATAAAGTATTACTAAAAGGAAAAGAACTGTCAGCCGAGAATCTGGTATCTAGCAGAACCGTAAGAGAGAAATCTAGGTATTCCCGGACAAGCACAAGCTGAAGAGTTTGGGAGCACAAGACCCACCCCACAAGAAACGCTGCAGGGCGTCCTGTGGGTGACAGCAAGGGACCCCAGACAGGACCTCCAAGCCTTGTGGAGGAGTACGGCTCTCAGTAGAGGTGGGTACGTGAGCAGTTATAAATGCCAGCATTACTACAAGGGCCAGAAGCTGCACTTGCTGCTTCTCCGTGATTTAAGAGACTAACACACTTAAAGGAAAATTTAAAGGAAAAAAATAATTATGAAATTTTAACAACCTAGTCTTATTGCTGCTTTGGTTTGTAACATCAAATCTCGTTTTCTATATTTAGGACTAAAGCATTTACAAGAATTGTTAGTTTATGTTTGGGGGCACACATGTATAAAGATGTGGGTTTTGTGACATCAACAACCCCGAGTACTTAGAATGCACGTAGAACTGTAAAGGAGCAGGGTTTCGTCTGCTGCCGAAGTCAAACAGCTCTGCACTGATATCAGAATGTTCTGACTTCAGGAAGATAACTGTACTCTACGTGGCAATCACAAAGAAAACAGCTATAGAACAGGCATGAAAAGAAGAAAGGAAATTAGATATTTAACTCCAAAATATTAACTAAACACAAAAGAAGAAAAATGCAGAAAATGAGGGACAAAACACCTATAAGGTAACATAGAAAACAAACAGAAATATGACAAGTAATTCCATTCTTGATCAGTAATTACTTTAAATGTAAATGGATTAAGCTTTCTAATCAAAGGACAGAGATTGGCGGAATAAATGGATGAAAACATGGGATCCAACTGCTTGCTGCCTGTAAGGGACCCGCCTGGAATCCAGAGAGCCACAGGCTGAGAGGGAGAGGGTGACAGAGACATTCCGTGACAACAGCGACGGCAAGAGCCGGGGAGGCAACACTGACTCCAGACAAAATTAGATTTGAAATGACAAACACGCGAGGCAAAGCAGGACACTATACATTAACAAAAGGTTCAACAGAGCAAGAAAATGAAACAATTACAAACATTTATACCCCTAATGACAGATCATCAAAATATATACAGTCAAAACCGATAAAACGGAAGGAAGAGAGTTCTGTAATAGTGATTGGACTTCAGCGCACGCCTCACAACATCTGCACCGTGAACAAGCAGAGAGAAGGCCGGCGAGGAAGCGGAAAACTTGGCACGATGACCCACCAACCCCCAGCAGGGCGCACACAGCTCCCACAGCGGCGCGCAGAGCTGCCTCACGTGCACGACCGTGGTAGAGCGCGCGCACGTTCCGGGGGAGAGTGCGCACACGGAGCGCGCACGTTCCGGGGGAGAGCGCGCACGGTCCGCAGTCCGCGGGAGAGCGCGCACGTTCCGGGGGAGAGTGCGCACACAGAGCGCGCACGGTCCGCGGTCCGGGGGAGAGCGCGCACACGGAGCGCGCACGTTCCGGGGGAGAGCGCGCACGTTCCGGGGGAGAGCGCGCACCGACCGCGGGAGCGCGCGCACGGTCCGCGGGAGAGCGTATGTCGGGCCTCCAGTTAAGTCTCCACAGATTTAGAAGGACACACACCATACAAAGAATCTCCTCTGACCGCAACAGAATAAAGCTAGACATCAATCCCACAGAGAAAACTGGAAGTGAACAGACACGTGGAAACCAAACAACACCATTAAACAACCAGTGCACCACAGGGCTGAAATCACAGGGCAACCAGAAAACTCGTGGAGATGCATGAAAATACAACCGCAATTTAGCAAAACGCACGGAGCACAGTGACAGCGGTGGCCCTCTTTCACCGCTGCCGTTCGACACGGCGCTGGATGTTCCAGCCAGAGCAGTTGGACAAGGAAAAGAAAGAAAAGGCCTCCAAATTGGAAAAAAGGAAGTAAAATTATCTGTTTTCAGATATGATCCTACATGTAAAAAATCCTAAAGACTCCACAAAGAGTTTCAGATCCAATAAGTGACCTCGGGGAAGTCACAGGCTGCAAGTCGACACGGGAGAAGCAGAGGCCTTCCCACCCACAGGCAGGGAGGCCATGAGCAGAGGCCGCCTGCGGGGCAGGCGCCAGTGGGAGACTGAGCCAAGTGTCTCCTCAGTCAGGAAAACAGCCTGCTTGGTTTCTCCCCCTTTTTTCATACTACGCCATTTTGCTGTTGTTTGTGTGTTTGTTTTGGAATGGGGCTCTTTCAGAAAAGCACTGGGAGCAGAAGGAGGTGGTCTGTGGGGACGGGAGATGGGTCATCCATGCAGGACCGCTGGGCAGGAGCAGCCATGGGGGAGCTGAGCCCCCTCCCCGGCATAGCCACACGCACAGGTCTGAGTTTCGAGAGTGGAGTCTGCGCTGGACCCCAGGCCTGCCTGTTTGCAGCGGCAGCCGCCTCTGAGCTTTGCTGATGGGAACTTGACAAGGGGGCTGGGGCTTCTCACCCCCCACCTCTGACAGGTGCCCCACAGCAGCTACAGCAGGGACCACCCACGGCACGCACAGCACCCACGGCGCAGTCTGCATGTCAACAACACTGGCCCCACCTCATGCGTCTGCGAGACAAAAGACGGATAGGTGATGAAGCAACAACCCACAGAAGGCACGGGTGGGGCGGCTGTGGCGGAGAAAAGGGGACACGGGAGGAGAGTGACTGGGAATAACTGTGGGCACCACCAGGAGAACGTCCTCAATCACCTGCAAACGAGGGCGTTCCCCCAGCTCAGTTCCCTCTGAAAAGGCCTTCACCCTCCCTCAACTGGCGGGCCTGGCACCCACCCTCCGGGGTCTACCCGTGTCCTGCCCTGCTCGCTGCTTGTGACTGCTTCTGGGGACAGCAGACCGTCGGTCCAGCCCAGGAAAGGACTTCGAAGACAAAAGAACACCTGCGTGCAGAGCAGGAAGTCGGGCAGCTGGGAGCCCAGGATGCCGCCAGGTCCGCACATGCTGATGCCGGCACACCTGGGCGTGCCGAAGGCCCAGCACCGGGACCCTAGACCAGCCTTCAGCTGACTGATCAGTGAATTGGTTACACCACCAAACAAATCATCATCACTTGTATTCCATGTTGATATAGCAAGGTCCAGAAGGACATTCGAAATAAGGTGAGTTTTTAAAAATTATACTTGTGACCCATGAACATATTCTGCTCTGTCCCACAGATGTGCCCACAGCATGTGAACCCTCCCACATACCCACTGTGCATGTGTACGGCTGTTCGCACCTCCGTCCCCTTGGCTTCCGGCATGGACGACCAGCTGGCGTGCCCCCACATGCTCCCCGAGCGCCCCCCCCCGGGCATCAGGCCCTGGGATCCTCGGGACACAGCCATGACGCAGAGACAGTCTGTCCTGAAGAAGCCGCGAAGCTAGTGGCAGAGAGAGGCGCAGACACAATTTTGAGGGAAACTGCTTGGAAAGCACAGTGAGAAGAGCAAGCACTGGACGCGGTGGGGACAGCACCACCTCGGGTGGGGAGCTCCCCTCCCACCCGCTGGGAGGGGGAGCCAGGTGGCAGGAGAGAGGCCAGGCCAGGTCACAGACCCACACGAACATTAATTACAACACAGCAGGAGACTCCCTGCTGACATCGGATAAAGGAGACTCCAGGCCAAGGGGCTGCAGGGAACAGGGACATGGAGGGACACACGAGGACAAAACAGTAGCCCACAAATGATGCGAATTATGTGCAAGTCACGGGAAGCAAAACTAACAAGCTGAAAAGACCAGCAAAAACCCCAGAAGAGCTGGAGAAAGAGAGAGGCCCACAGTCACAGCGGAGATGCCGACCCCCCTCTCAGCAGCTCACAGACCAAGTTCACAGAGAATCAGCGACATGCTCCACAGTGCAGCCAACCAGCAGGAGCCGGCAGACGCGTCGGAGCAGCCACACGGTGGGACACGCGCTCACGCCCGGGAACGGAGCGGAGACAGTGTCCTGGACGGTGCAAACCGACCTCCACAGAGTCTCAAAAACAGAGACCACACACTGTGTGTGTGTGAACCGTGAGAGCAAACTAGACATCAACACCAGGGAGACCACAGGGAAGTCTCCAAACACTCAGAAAACCACCAACACACTTGTGGGCAGTTAACCTGCGGCTCAAAGGGGGCGTCTCCGAGGAAGACGCCGCACTGCCCTGTGCGAACCCGACCGGCGGCCGAGCACGCCCGGCTGACCAGTGCGGGCTGGGCAGCAGCTCACGCATCAGAGAGGGAAAGTCAGGTCGGCGCTCTAGGCCCGACCTCAGAAACCCAGAAAAAGCAAAATAAGCCCGAGAGAGACACAGGATGGAAAATGTGAGGGTGAAACGTGATTCAGTGAAACGGAACACCAGAGAAGAGCAGAGAACATCAACGGAGCTGACAGCAGGGCCTTTATGCTGCCGCAGATGCAGGCCCATCTCTGCCGCCGCCCACCCCAGACCCAGCTCCGTGGGTGCCCTCACACGCCCGGGACACCAGGCCCAGACCACTGCCAGCGCACCTGGTCCTGTTCCTGGAGTCCAGGTCCTTCCACTTACAGGGAGTCCCCCCACTACATGCTCTCCTTGCGTCTAAGGGGCCCCAGTGCCCCAGACCGTGGGTGGGCTCAGCTGGTTGGCATCGTCCCACAAACTGAAAGGTCACCATTGCACCCCCAGTCTGCACACCTGCCTGGGTGGCAGGTTCAGTCCGGGTGGGGGCACCTGTGGAAGGCAGCCAACCCAGGTTTCTCTCTCACATCGAAGTTTCCCTCCACTTCTCCCTCCCTTCTCCTCTCTCTAAAATCAAGTTTTTTTTACAGTTAGAGGGAAATAGCTTAGAGCTCTCATTTCAGCGTATCTGTGGGATCCACTCTGCTGGTCCCCGCTGTCCTGTCTGAATGTCACTTCCACAGCAGAGCTGACCATCAGGCCCTGGGCCTCTTTGGACCATCAGAGAGGACGCATGTCGGGGCCTTGCACACCCAGGGGCGAACCGCACCCCCTGCAGGATGGGGGCTGCACCTCCAGACTCGGGTGTGGCAGGAGGAAACGCTCAGCAGGTGGGAGGAGTGGGCAGGGACCCAGCAAGCGCTGAGCAGGACGGTGGGCTCCGGACCTGGGCGGTCCTGCTGTGTGCGTGGGCGATGCCTCCCCCGCCCTGTGACCCAGGTCTGGGTGGTGACGCTGTGGGTGGACCAAGCTGTGCCTCCACCACCTGAGTTTGAGCTGGTGACGAAGGTTAATGGCATTCCATAGGTTGGAAACCAGCTGCTGAAACTCACAGGTGAGCAGATCCAGGTGTCAGAGTCAGTGGCTCCAAGGGGAGCAGTGACTGTGACTCCAGCAGCTCCCCCGGAAGGCCACACGGGCGCCAGGTGAGGTGCGCAGGTGGGCAGGCCTGCTGGGTGGGCGGGGGCACTGGAAGAAGGCATGGCTCACCTGAGCCACCTGCGCACGCACCGGATGCCCCTCCCCGAGCCTGATGCCACACCCGGAGCCCCGCCCCCTTCACCCAGGAAGCTCCGAGCGTGGACTCTGTTAGTTAGAAATTCCCAACTGTCCTAAGACAAAAATTCTTTCTACAGCATGCCTCATTCCTAAGATTCCAACCTGGGTCCCCAAAACGCCTTTTTACGAGACCAAATCGTCACAGCTTCTTTACCAAGCAAGTGGTTAAATCTCGTATTTTCCCCGAAGTGCACCATCGGGACAGGACGGGTCCTCTGGGGAGATGCCCACCCGCCCTCTCCCCACTGACAGTAAGTGACATCCCGCCTCCAGGCCCCGCTTCGGCAGGAGACTCCGCCAGCTCCCGTGACCCAAGAAAGTGCTGCTCAGAAGCCCCTCCGTGTGGCAGCTGGCGACCTTGCCGCGACCCAGGGCCAGGCACGCGCGGCAGCGGTGGACTCAGGTCCAGACGAGAGTGCCGTCACGCTGCCTGCGAGGAATGCCCGCTCCACGGAGGTTCTTCCCCGAGATCCTTCCCAGCCCCGTGGACACCCAGCAGACCTGCCCGGGCTCCCGTCCCCCAGCCTCGAGGCTGCACCAGCTCTGAGGCCACTTTCCCATCTCACCCCCGCGGCGAGGCGGGCAGGGAGGGCGTCGCAGGGGCTCGCAGTATTAGCTGCAGCGAGGTCATCAGGCAAGGATGTCACCAGGCAACCACCGCAGCCGCCTGCATGGATTAGGCACCCGCGCCTCTGCGTGACGGCGGCGACAGGAAGGACCGTGGAAAGCGCCGTCCACACAGGGGCGGTCAGACCGAGAGCACCGGCCCGCACTCCGCAGACACGGCACCCAGAGCCAGGCTCTGAGGGGCAGCACCGCGAGCCGGCAGGCGCCCTAAGGGATGACAGGGCGCGCGGGGTGAGGCGGGGCTCCACCCCTGCACTTCATTCTTGAGGCAGAACCCTGGCGCCGGGCGGAGATCGCATTCCCTGGGAGGGAGGATGGCTGGGCTGCGTCTGAGGGCTGCACGGCCACCCGTGCCACCGGCCAGCCTGGCCCTGCATCCTGCACTCCCGTCCTGCCCGCCCAGGACCAGAGGGGCAGCAGCTTCCTGAGCAGGCAAACTTGACATCAGGGTCACAGGATGGGCCGCGGGGGAATCATCAGGGCCAGACACCACAGGAAGTGGGCCAGTAAGTGGATGCTGGCTTCCTTCAAAGCTGGGACAGTATGGAAACACGGGTGCTGTTCACCCCGTCTGTGATGCGCACGCAGAGGGCCTGGGCCTGAGCGCTCCCACGGCGACTGGAGGAAGGCCCTCCGCCCGCCGCAGCCAGGCCGGCTCCAGTCTCCACTCGTCCTGGGCAGGGGCACTCCGCAGGCCTGAGCAAACACGCAGACACACACGAACCTTCTGGAAGGGCTGCTCCACCGGATCGGAGCAAGTCAGGACAAGGCTTCAGCTCCGGAAATGTCAACACCGTCAAAGGCCACCACGCAAGTCAAAAGACAACATGTGGCACGTTCACCAAGGGACCCATGACTCCTAGCAGTCTCCTCCACCCCAGACTCTGTCCCGAAGCCTTAAACCGTCTCCTTGCTCTGCAGGCCCCTCCGGGCCCCAGCGCACACACTCACAACAGGCTCCCAGGGCGGCATGTGCCCCTCACCCCCGCGCCTCCGCTGCCTGGGTGCAGGCGGGAGACCTGGGCGGCGCCCCCGTCTGGCAGGAGCACAGCCCTTCAGGCACGGCCCCAGAGTTGGAGGGTGTCTGGGGCTGCCCCACTGCCCACACGCGTCCCCGCATCTCAGGAACTGGCTGCGTGGGCTCCCAGAGCATGCGGCTGCTTTGACCCAGCTGGTTCCAGATTCAGAGAAAGTTTTGTGGACGTTTTTACCAAGGGACCCACGTGTCCGGCCACGGGCAGTGCAGCTCCAGCGACAACGCAGACAGGTGACGAGCGGCTCTTGGCTGGAAACGGTCCCTCTGGCCTGGAGGGCACTGCTGCACCCGAGCCCCTCAGACGTCTCCGGGGGGCCCTGAGCCAACTGTGCACCCCTGAGTCTCGGATCTGGCCAGACTGAGGGCTTGGCAATGCTGCCGCCCTGCAGCCCCGAGCCGCCCCTGTCGCCTCCTCCGCAGCCTTGCCAGTTCCGGGTGCTACACAGGAGCAGAACCGCACACGGTGCGGACGGTGTGTGTGCCTCCTGTCACCCAGCGCTGTGCTCTCCAGGTCCCTGTGGGCTGGAGTGACCGTCAGAGCTTCGTTCCTTCCTGTGCAGAATGGTCCCTTCGAGGGATGGGCCCCACTGGGTGGGTCCGTGTGCCTTGGTGGACACTTGAGTTGTTTCCACCGTTTGGCTACGGCGAGTGTCACCGCCACGGACAGCCGGGAACGAGCTCGTGTGTGGACACGGGCAAACACCCGGGAGCGGCGTGGCTGATCGCGCTGCACCCCTCTGCTGCCCGTCTCGGGGACCGCCACCTGCGCTGCCCGAGGGCCGGCTCCTCGCCTCCCCAGCACTTGTTTCTGTCCGTCCCTCCCGCTGGCCCGGGCACGCTGGCCATCTGCGGGTCTCTTGGAAGCAGCACGTGCTCGGACCCTCGGCCCACGTCCAGTTGTGCGGAGAGTCCCCTGCAGAGCCCAGACACCAGGCCTCACAGGCCAGACGACGCGAAACTCTTCTGTCCTCTCTCCCTTCTCCTGGTGTGTTCTTCCTCCCACACCCGAAGGTTCACGCTTGGATGAAATGCAGTTTATTTGTCTAGTTTTTTCGATTTTTGCTCTTGTGCTTTGGTGTGGTGTTTAGGAAACCACCGCCTCCTGAGAGGCTGTGCTCCTGTGCGCTTCCAAGTAAAGCCACAGACAAACGTGGTTGTGGCCCTTGTTCCAAAAACCACAGAAACATGAAGAGCGCCCTGTGCTTGGGGGCCAGTCTCGGAGGTCCTCCTGTCCACCCTGCACAAGATGCCCAGCCCGAAACGCCAGGCGCCAGCAGGAGGAGCCTGGGACCAGGGTGAACGAAGCCCTCGAGGTGGACGGTCCTGATTTAAGAAACTAAGTCCCATTGAGTTCAGCTGCCAGCTGCCCCAACTCCGAGTGAGTGCTGGGGAGTCTGTCACGGAGACACCGAGCCGAGACCACGTGCAGTGGCGGCACCTGCCCAGCAGGGCGGCGACCCTGGCAGACACACCTAGGAGATGGGGAGAAAGCACACACCCATCTTCGCTTTTCCTGTGACAAGTTTCCTCAAACAACAGATCTTTCCTGCAGGCGCCTCGAGGTGAAAGTGAAGTCGGCTCTGAAGTACATTTCTCTGCCGACCAGGAGCCGCACCCGAGCTCCAAGAGGCTCCGGACGGCGCCCCGGAGACTCTGCAGAGACTCTCAGTGCCCAGTGACTGCTCTGGGCAGTCACCAAACCTGTCCTCTGGGATCTGGGGTCCAGGTTGCTGACGAGACCGCCGGGGTCAGCGACGAGGGCCTCGGAATCTGCTTCTCTTGGCCTCACGGCTTCAGGGTGCCGGGAGCAGTGCTGGCGGCCGAGGCCACCTCCCTCAGCACGGAACGCAAAGACGCCTGCAAACGCCAGCCCTGCCCCGAGTTCGCCACCCAACCTCCCCTCTCCAACCTGCTCTGGGTGCTGAGCAGCACCCCAGCGCCCACCTTCCACCCAGCACCCCACCCGCGGCCCACAGGCGGGCAGAGCAGGGGACCCCCCTGAGGACCCGAGAGGCCAGCAGCTGAGCTCGCCCGTCCTGGCAGTGGCCCTGAGGTCGATGACGCCTTCCTTCAGCAGATGGGGACACTGAGGCAGGACGCCACTAACGCTGGGTAACAGGGCGACCAGGTGCTGTGCTGGACGCAGGAGGGCACCCTCAAAAGGCAAGCACCCCACTTTCACGGTGAAAATGTCTTTGGGAAACTCACATTACCTCTGCTCACTCGTCACTTGTCTGCACCGCGGGCGAGACAGTGCTGAGGTCCGGCTGCTGGGAGCGGAACGTGAAGAGAGTGGATCAAACGGACAAACAGCAGCACGGAGGAAAAGCCCCGGCGGCCCTGCCCCGTCCCAACGGCTGCCCAGGGACAGTCCCCCAACTGTCCTGTGCAGCCAAGACACATGTGTGTCCGTCCAGTTTCTCCAGACACACGGAACGGACGGGACAGGTGCAGACACACATGGAAGTTCTGTCCCGGAACAGCTCAGGCAGGCGTGCAGGCCGAGAGGTGCCCAGAGGGCCGCTCGAAAGCTGGAAACCCAGGAGCTCCTGGCGTGGGCCGGAGGTGACCGACGCTCAGCTCCTGCACCTGGGCTGCCTGTAGCCCTCAGTGGGCCGGGCGGCCCCCACCGTCTGCGTGACTCGGTCTGCTGACTGAGACGCCACCCCACCCGAAAGCGCCATCCCCACACCGAAAAGTGATGTCTTAGCCACCAGACAGGCCCCCTTCGGGCCAGACGGGCTGACATGAAACTAACCATCAACATCCCCCATACACGCACTAACACGCAGAACAACAAACAGCTCAGGGGCCATCTGGTGGTGGAAGTGGGAGCCGACGGGTCACCTCCAGCTGCTGCAGCGGGACAGCACAGGCGGGTGGCACAGGCGGGCAGCACAGGCAGGCGGCACAGGCGGGCGGCACAGGAGGGTGGCACAGGTGGACAGTACAGGCAGGCGGCACAGGAAGGTGGCACAGGTGGACGGCACAGGAGGGTGGCACAGGTGGACAGCACAGGCAGGCGGCACAGGAGGGTGGCACAGGTGGACAGCACAGGCGGATGGCACAGTCGGGCAGTACAGGTGGACAGCACAGGCGGATGGCACAGTCGGGCAGTACAGGCGGACGGCACAGGAGGGTGGCACAGGTGGACGACACAGGCGGGCAGCACAGGCAGGCGGCACAGGAGGGTGGCACAGGTGGACAGTACAGGCAGGCGGCACAGGAGGACGGCACAAGTGGACAGCACAGGCGGATGGCACAGTCGGGCAGTACAGGTGGACGGCACAGGAGGGTGGC
>PVIA01011296.1:0-52276 GCA_004024845.1 Tonatia bakeri
GGAGTTTTTCTATTACTGCTTCAGTTTCATTAATTATGACTTTTCATTTTTTTCTGTTTATTTTGATTCACTTTGAAAGATTTTATGTTTCTAGGAATTTATCCATTTTGTTCACATTTTCCAATTTCTTGGCATATATCTTTATGTATATATCTTGTTCATAAAATCTTTATAATCCTTTGCATTTCTGTGTTGCCAATTGTTACTTTTCTTAAGTTTCTGGTTTAATTTTAGGATCCTTCATATTTCTTTTTGCTTGATAAGCCTGGTTAAAGACTTATCATCTTATTTTATTTTATTTTTTGAAATAACTAAGTCTTCATTCTATTAATCTTTGATATTTTTAGACTTTATTTTATTTATTTCTGCTCTGATATTCATTACTTTTTATTCTACTCACATTAGGCTTTCTTTGTTTTTTCTATTCTAGTTTCTTTAGATGTAAGTTCCCATGGTTTATTTTAGATTTCTTTTTTTAAAATTTTAATCATTGTTCAAGTACAGTTTTCTTCCTTTTACTCGCATTCCAGCCCGCCCACCCATCCTTTCCCACTTCCCTCCCATTACCACCCTCCCCCTAGGTTTTGTCCATGTGTCCTTTAACTTTGTTTCTGTAAACCCTTCCCCTTTTCCCCTGAAACTCCCTCTTCTCTCTCATCTGGACTAGGCAATAATATACAATGGGATAAAGACAGTCTATACAACAAATCATGTTGGAAAAATTGTACAGGTATGTGCAAAAAATAAAACTAGACTACTTTCATACACCATCCAGAAGACTAAACAGAAAATGGATTAAAGACTTAAATGTTAGACTGAAACCATAAAATTCCTATAAGAAAACAGGGAGTGTCAACATAAGAAATGCCCAAATCTGTAAAAATGCTTATGAGTTTCTTTGAGCCAAAACTGACAAAAGATTCTGGGAAGTAAAATCTGGAAAAAGTACTCATAGACAAGGACAACAGTGTGGTAATTGCTCAGGGATGGGGGCCACTAAATGTTAAAAGAAAAATATAATAAAGATTAAATTTAAAGAAATCTCAATGGATTTTCAAATGATTTAAAAAATGGCAGTTTAAAGCATCAGAATCAAAGGGGACAACCTTAGGGACTTAAACAAAATTCACTGATGATTCATTAGGAAGGTGGGAGAAAGCAAAATGGGGAAATCTCTGGGATTAGATAAAAAGTAAAATGAATAGACATGTACATATTTTACACAGATGGGTACAGGATAGTTAACAGTCAACAGTTAACAATTCCAGTAACAATGAGGGGATTTGGTTTCCCATCTTGTGCAATTGTTGTGCTTTGAGGATCTGGGAAATCACTTTGTTATTTCAAAAGTATATTATAAGATATGTTATACTAGATGCAAAAAGACAAGAGACAGACTAAGTTAAGGTAAACACAGACTTTTGTAAGGAAAAAATGCTGCTGTAAGACATGACTACCTATCATGACCACTTTTAGTTAGAAAGTTTAATTTCAGAATGAGCTATGTGGTTACTTTCTGTCTCTGAGTTTGTAAGGCCAACACACAAGCCACCCCTGAGCTTTTCAGGTTTAGTATGTGACCTCTTTTTTGAACACACTTTCACCTTTTGCTCATATATTATCTGGAAGGATGCTTTAATGACCAAACTTTATGTTCTATGTTGTGGTCTTACAGTGTTAGGACAGCTTATTTCTAGGAAGTCCTAGTGTCAGCATTTGTCTTGCTGAATTATGGGCCACTGGAAATAGGCAAGACTATAAACTTGGATAGAAATCAAGGTCAAATTTTTTCTCAAAAATGAAAAGCAGGTAAATGGGAGGCACTAAGGCCCTATCAGCCATCATTATAAAAAGAACTCTATACTATTTCTAATCTAAAAACGGTCATAATCCAAGTTTTGTTGTCTGTCTCACTTTTCTATATTTTGTATCTAGCATAATATTTTCTTATAGTTTGAGGGCATACAATACACCATTTTAGTTTACCTAATCTAACCATGAAGTTGGATTTTATTTACTATGGCCCATTTACTTCCCTTTGGAAGCCCTCAAGTTCTGTTATTAATCTTATTTCTAATATTTGTGCAATTGGAGCTATAACTTTAAGTTTTAATTGAGGCAAAGGCTGTAAAACTACAATGCTTTAAGAATTCAGTCCTGTAAATGATAATTACCATGTATAATTCCAGAGGCCAGAGGGCAATAAGGGTTTTATAAGTAAAATTTTGTGTCTCAGCAGAGGTTATAAAAGGCCACATTTTTAATAGCCACTTCAGCTTCCATCTCAATTAATATATTTAGTAGTCTTTGTTAGGTTTTAGGGTAATCACATTTCTATAATTAGGTACTAATGTTCATACATAAATTTTTTTCTCAATATTTCTTTTCCACTAACTTTATACAACTTCTATTTTTTCCCTTAGTGTGTCTTTTTACTCCTTTAGAAATTAACTTATTAGGTCAAACTACTTCCTTTTACCTCTCTTAAACATATACATGTCCTTTTTCCTTTTGCAATAGCATTTCTTATGAATTTCAAAAGAATCATAAAAAGAGAATTCAACAAAGTGGGCAGAAGCATAAAATAGAGTAAAAATAGCCTCTTCAACAAATGTTGGGAAATCAGGACAACCACATGCAAGGAAATGAAACTTGATCACCAATTTACACCATATACAAAAATAAATTCAATGGGGATAAAAGTTGTGACACCACAAATGCCCTGGAGGAGAACATAGGCAGGAAAATATCAGATATCCCACACAGAAGTATTTTCACAAATATGTCCTCTAAAGTAAGGGACATAAAAGAAAGAATAAACAAATGGTACCTCCTCAAAATAACAAGCTTCTCCACAGCTAAAGAAAACAGCATTAAAATGAAAAGAGAACCAACTATGGGAAAACATACTTGCAAATGATAACTCAGATAATGGTTTGATCTGCAAAATATATAAAAAACTCTCATAACTCTACTCCAAGAAGATAAACAACCCAATTAAAAATTGGGCAAAGGACTTCAACAGACACTTCTCCAAGGAGGGCATACAGAGGACCCAGAGATATATGGAAAGATGCTTGCATCACTAGCCATTAGAGAGATGCAAATTAAAACAGCAATGAATTACCACTTCATGCTGTTGAGGATGGCCATCACAAACAAATCAACAAACAAGTGTTTGGGAAGATGTGGAGAAAAGGGAACCCTAGTGAACTGTTGGTGGGAATGCAGACTGGTGCAGCCACTGTGGAAAATAGTATGGAATTTCCTCAGAAAACTAAATGGAACTGTCATTTAACCTGGCAATTCCACTCCATGGGATTATACTCTAAGAGCCCTGAAACACCAATTCAAAAGAATCTATGTATGCCAATGTTCATAGCAGCACAATTTACAGTAGCCAAGTGCTGGAAGCAGCCTAAGTGCCCATTAGTAAATGAGCGTATCATAAAACTGTGGTGCTTTTACACAATGGAATTCTATGCAGCAGAAAGAAGTAGATCCTAACCTTTGCAACAGCACGAATGGAATTGGAAAGCATTATACTATGTGAAATAAGCCAGGCAGTGAAAGAGAAGTATCATATGATGTCACTTTTAACTGGAACCTAATCAACAAAACAAGCAAGCAGAATACAACCAGAGACATTGAAATAAAGAACAAACTGACAGTATCCAGAGAGGTGGGGGGAGAAGAATAGGGGAAAAGGGGGAAGGACCATTAAGGAACATATATAAAGGACACATGGACAAAGCCAAAGGGGGTAGATTCAAGGGTGGCATGCAGGGATGGGTGGGGCAGGGGGCCTGGTGTGGTGAAAATAGAGACAAATATACTTGAACAGCAATAAAAATTAGTATTATTGATACTGTAAAATTTATCTTATATACCTCCAGTGATTACTAATAATTTGTTTTTATAGACAAGGTTTGTAAAAAGCCTGGAGAACAAATATAAGTATCATTAATATTAGCAAGCAGGTAAATAAAATCAAAGGAGTCAAGTTCGACATCACTATATAAGTATATAGGTAGGCTTTGTTAATGTCTTGAAATTCTGTCTATCTCAGATGTTTGCAGCTTCTCATTCTTCAAAAGTTTTTGATTTCCACTACAAGTGAAAGTAAGTTTCAGGGACAGGAGCAAATACCCATTTGTGGTTAAGCATCTGGTAAGGTCACTTTCAACAGTGTTGGAGGTAGTCTTTAATTATCCATATTTTGCCACGTATAATGTACACTTATTTGCCCAATTTTTTGAGGGAAAAATACAATGTGCATTATAAATGGGCATAATGATTACATAATATGGGGAATATCAAACCTATGTATAATGTACACAAAAACTTGGATACACACTCTACAGAGCAATATGGTAATATATTCTCCAAAGCTCAAAAATCTTCTTGTAAATTGTGGTCTCTGAAGTCTTCATCTCCTGGGAGCACACTCTAAAATGAATGTTACTAATTTATCAGTCACTATGAGCTCATTAATGAGCTTTTTTGTAATAATGTAGAATATCTCCTTTTAGTAAAATTGATTTATATGCCCTTCATCCAAGTTTATAGGGAATTTGGTGACAATTTCATAAGGAGAAAGGTAATATTTATGATAGATTTCAGGTTGAGTAGTACTATAAAGGGAACTTTTGGCCAAGAAAAACTAAAACTTCTAAAAATTTACCTAGTCAAGTATTATTATATTTATTTTAAGAAATGTTTTATTATTATGCTATTACAGGTATCTCAATTATGTCTTTTCTCCCCCTTCCACCCATCCCAACCCCCACTTCCATTGTCAATCCCCACACCATTAACCATTGTCTATGGGTCCTTCATATATGTACTTTGATGAACATCTTCACTTTGTTTCAATCAGTCCCTACCTCCCTCCTCACCTCTTTAAAGCTGTCAGTCTGTTCCATGATTTTGTGTCTCCGGACTTGTTTAGCTCATTAGTTTATTTTGTTCATTAGATTCTTCTTATAAGTGAGATCATATGATATTTGTCTTTCACCAACTGGCTTATTTCATTTAGCATAATAGTCTCCAGTTCTATCAGTGCAATGGCAAAATGAAGAGATTCCTTTCCTTTTCTGCTGTGTAGCATTTCATAGTGTAAAAGTACCACAGTTTTTTGCCCACTCACTAGTAATGGGCACTTTGGCTGTTTTCAACTCTTGGCTATTGTAAATAGCATTGGTATAAACAAAGAGATGCATACATTGTTTTGTGTTGGTGTTTCAGGATGTCTAATGTGTATTCCCATTAGTGGAATATCTCAGTCAAAGGAACTTTCACTCTTAATTTTTTAGAAAATTCTATGCTGTTTTCCATAGTGACTTCACCAGTCTGCATTCCCACCAGCAGTATATTAGAGTTCCCTTTTCTCCACACCCTCACCTGCACTTTTTGTTATTGATTTATGACAGTCATTTTGGCAGGTGTGAGGTGATATCTCATTGTGGTTTTAATTTGCATCTCTCTGTTTGCCAGTAATTCTGAGCATTTTTTCACATGTTTGTGGGCCATCAGTATTTTCTCCTTGAAAAAATATCTGTTCAGGCCCTTGCCTGTTTTTTTAATTGGGTTGTTTGTCTTCATCGTGTTGAGTTGTATGAGTTATTTATATATTTTGGAGATTCAATAATTGATGTATCATTGGCAAATAGGTACACTCAGTTCCCTTTCCACTTTGATTATTTTTTAAAGCAATACAGAAGGTTTTTAATTTGATATAGTCCCATTTGTTTCTTTATTCCTTTGATTCCTTTGCCCTAGAAGATAAATACCAAACTGTTTTGATTATAGTGACCTTGTAGGACAGTTTGATATCAGGTATTGTGATCCCTCCAATTTAGTTCTTCTCTTATTAGATTGCTGAGGCTATTCAGGGTCTTTTTTGTTTTCATATAAATTTTTGGAGTATATCATTGGTATTTCAATGGGAAAGTTTTGAAACTACAGATGACTTAGGTAGTATGGACCTAAAGTCATCTATACTTTACTAGTATGGGTAGTATGTTTTTTTCACATTTTTTTTACTGTTGTTCAGGTACAGTTGTCTCCATTTTACTCCTACCACTCCCCCCCGCCCCGGCAACTCAACTTCCCACCCTTGTTCCTACCCCCTTTTGGATTTTTAATGTTAATTCTTCTAATCTATAAAGATGGCATATGCTCCCATTTCTTGTATCTTCCTCAATTTATTTCTTCACTGTTCTACAGTGTTTCATGTACAAGTATATTTTCTCCTTGTTTAAATTTATTCCTAGGTACTTTATTTTTTTAGTTGTTGCTATAGTAAATGGTATATCTTTTAGTTTCTCTTTCAGGTAGTTCATTGTTGGTGTACAGAACACCTTTAATTTGTGAATGTTGACTTGTATCTCACTATTTTGCCAAATTCACTTATTTGGTACAATTGTTTTCAGTGGGCTTTAGGGTGTTCTATATATACTACCTTGTCATCTGTGAATAATAACATTTTTGTTTTCTTTTATCAATTTTGATTCCCTTTATTTCTTCTTGTGTAATCACTGTGAGTAGGATTTTCAGTAATATGTTGAGTAAGAGTGGTGAAAGTGGACATACTTGTCTTGCTCCTCATCTTAAAGATTTTTCCCAATGAGCATGAAGCTGGCTGAAGGTTTGTCATATATGGCCTTTATTATGTTGAGGTATATTCATTCTATTCACATTTTGCTGCATGTTTTTTTTATCATCAATTGGTGCTAGACTTTAGCAAATGCTTTTTCTGTATCTATTAATACAATCGTGTGATTTTAGTCTCATTTTGCTTATGTGATGTATCACATTTTTGATGTGTGAATATTGTACCATCCTTGCTACTCTGAAATAAATCCCAGTTGAACATTGTGTATGATCTCTTTAATGTATTGCTGGATCCACTTTGCTAATACTTTGTTGAGGATTTTAGCATTTATATCCATCAGAGATACTTCCAGTAATTTTTTTTCTTTATTGTGTCTTTGTCTGATTTTGAAATTAGGGTAATACTGGCATCATAAAATAAGTTTGAAAGTATTTCCTAATCTTTAATACTTTGGAATAATTTGAGAAAGATAGGTGTTAGTTCTTCTTTGAGTGTATGGTAAAATTTGCCCATGAAGTCATCTGGTCCAAGGCTTTTGTGTCCACAGAGATATTTGATTAATATTTCAATTTTGCTAGTTGGTATCAGTCTATTCAGGTTTATTCAGGCGTTCTGCTTCTCCTTGATTCAGTTTTGGAAGATTATACATTTCTAGAAATTTATCCATTTTTTCCCATGTTGTCCAATTTCTTGGCATGTAGTTGTTCTTAGTAATTTCTGTGGTTTCAATATTACTTCTACTCTTTTAATCTGATTTTATTTATGTGGGTGATCTCTCTGTCTTTCTTTTTTTATTTATTTTAATTGTTGTTCAAGTACAGTTTTCTGTCTTTTAATCCCATCCCAGCCCACCCCAGCCCTCCCCACCTCACTCCTGTTTCCACACCCTCCCCCATTTTTGTCCATGTGTCCTTTATACTTGTTCCTGCAAACCCTTCCCCTTTTTCCACTGAAATTTCTTCCCCTCCCCCCCTCTAGTCACTGTCAATCTGTTTTCCATTTCAGTGTCCTTGGTTACATTTTGCTTGTTTCATTGTTTTGTTGATTAGGTACCAGTTAAAGGTGAGATGATATGATATTTGACTTTCACCACCTGGCTTATTTTGCTTAGCATAATGC
This sequence comes from Tonatia bakeri, assembly GCA_004024845.1. Classification (NCBI taxonomy): domain Eukaryota; kingdom Metazoa; phylum Chordata; class Mammalia; order Chiroptera; family Phyllostomidae; genus Tonatia; species Tonatia bakeri. The sequence continues at coordinate 7,736 of PVIA01011296.1, forward strand.
TTTCCAGTTCTATCCATGCTGCCCCAAAGGGTAGGAGTTCCTTCTTTCTGCTGCATAGAATTCCATTGTGTAAATGTACCATGGTTTTTGATCCATTCATTTACTGATGGGCACCTAGGTTGCTTCCAGCACTTGGCTATTGTAAATTGTGCTGCTATGAACTTTGGCATGCATATGTTCTTTTGGATTGATGTTTCAGTGTTCTTAGTAAATAATCCAAGCAATGGAATTGCTGGGTCAGAAGGCAGTTCCATTTTTAGTTTTCCGAGAAAATTCCATACTGGTTTCCATAGTGGTTGCACCAGTCTGCAATCCCACCAACAGTGCACTAGGGTTCCCTCTTCTCCACAACCTCTCCAACACTTGTTTGTTGCTTTGTTTATGATGGCCATTTTGACTGGTGTGAAGTGGTATCTCATTTTGGTTTTAATTTGTATCTCTCTGATAGCTAGCAATGCTGAGCATCTTTCCATGTATCTCTGGATCTTCTGTATGTCCTCCTTGGAGAAGTGTCTGTTCAAGTCCTTTGCCCATTTTTTAATTGGGTTGTTTGTTTTCTTAGAGTGGAGTTGTGTGAGTTCTTTATACATTTTGAAGATTAAACTATTGTCTGAGGTATCATTGGCAAATATGTTTTCCCATATAATTTGTTCTCTTTTAATTTTAATACTATTTTCTTTAGCCATGCAGCTATTTTCTTTTTGTTGATGAGATCCCATTTGTTTATTCTTTCTTTTATGTCCCTTGTGCTAGGGGACATATCAGTGAAAATGTTGCTGCGTGAAATATGGGAGATTTTCCTGCCTATGTTCTCTTCTAGGACTTTAATGGTGTCATGACTTATATTTAAATGTTTTATCCACCTTGAATTTATTTTTGTGTATTGTGTAAGTTGGTGCTCGAGTTTCATTTTTTTGCATGTGGCTGTCCAGGTCTCCCAAAATGATTTGTTGAAGAGGCTATTTTTACTCCATTTTATGTTGCTGCTCCCTTTGTTGAATATTAATTGACCATAGAGACTTGGATTTAGTTCTTGGATCTCTGTTCTTTTCCATTGGTCTATGTGCTTGTTTTTATGCCATTACCAGGCTGTTTTGATTACAGTGGCCTTATAATACAGTTTAGTATCAGGTATTGTGATCCCTCCTACTTTGCTCTTCTTTCTCAAAATTGCAGCATTTATTCTGGGTCATTTATGGTTCCATATAAATTTTTGAAGTCTTTGTTCTATGTCTGTGAAACACACCATTGGTGCTTTAATAAGTATTGCAATGATAAGAAGCAAATCTGTAAATTGCTTTCAGTAGTATGGACATTTTGATGATGTCAATTCTTCCAATCCATGGACACGGTATATGTTTCTGTTTGTTTGCCTTGATTTTTTTCTTCAGTTTTGTGTAGTTTTCTGAGTACAGGCTTTTACCTCCTGGGTTAGGTTTATTCCGGTATTTTACTTTTCTTGTTGCTATATCAAATGGGATTTTTTACTTGGTTTCTGCTTCTGCTGTTTCATTGTTGGTATACAAAAATGCCTTTGATTTCTTAATATTGACTTTGTAATCTGCTGTTTTGCCAAATTCATTTATTAGGTCAAGCAGTTTTATGGTGGAGCCTATAGGATTTTCTATGTACACTATCATGTCATCTGCAAACAATGACAGTTTTGTTTCCTCCTTTCCAATTTGGATGCTTTTTATTTCCTTTTCTTGCCTGATTGCTGTGGCTAAAACTTCCAATACTATGTTAAATAGAAGTAGTGAAAGTGGACAACCTTGTCTTGTTCCCGATCTTAGTGGAGAAGATTTTAGTTTTTGCCCATTGAGTATGATGTTGGCTGTAGGTCTCTCATATGTGCACTTGATTATGTTGTGGAATACTCCCTCTATTCCTGCTTTACTGTGTGTTTTTTTTATCATAAATGAGTTCTGTACCTTATCCAGTGCTTTTTCCACATCTATTGATATGATCATGTGATTTTTGTCTTTGCTTTTGTTTATGTGATATATTACATTTATTGATTTTTGAATATTATACCATCCTTGAATCCCTGGGATGAATCTCACTTGGTCATGGTGTATGATCTTTTCAATGTATTGTTGGATGCGGTTTGCCAATATTTTGGTGATGATTTTAGCGTCTATGTTCATCAGCGATATTGATCTGAAGTTTTCTTTCTTTGTTGTGTCTTTATCTGTTGTCTTTATCTGTTTATATGTTTTGTCTTCCCATTGTTTGAGTGTTTTGGGATTAGGATGATGTTGGTTTCATAAGAAGAGTTTGGAGTCTTCCATCATTTTGGATTTTTGGAATAGTCTGAAAAGGATAGGTGTTACAACTTCCTTAAATGATTTGTAGAATCCTCCTGTGAAATCATCAGGTCCAGGGCTTTTGTGTGCTGGAAGTTTTTTTTATTAGTTCTTCAGTTTCATCTGCTCTTATTGGTATGTTCAGATTTCAACTTCTTCTTCTTTGAGTTTTGGAAGTTTATATTTTTCTAGAAATTTGTCAATTTTACCTAGGTTTTCAAATTTCTTGGCATACATTTCTTCATAGTAATTTCTTACAATCCTTTGTATTTCTGTGATATCAGTTGTAATCTCTTCTCTTTCATTTCTGAATGTGCTTTTTGAGGTTCTCTCTCTTTTTTTCTTGATGAGCCTGCTTAAAGGCTTGTCAATATTGTTTATTTTTTCAAAGAACCAGCACCTGGATTCAATGATCCTTAGAATTGTGCTTTTGTCTCTATGTCATTTACTTCTGCTCTGATTTTGCTTTTTTCCTTCTTTCTACTTGTTCTGGACTATCTTTTTAGTTGTTCCTCATGTTCTTGTAGTCATAAAGTTAGGTTGTTTATTTGAAATGTTTCTATCTTTTCTTGGTAGGCCTGTATCGTTATGAACTTCCCTCTCAGAACTGCCCATAAGTTTTGGGTTGTTGTGAGTTCATTTTCATTTGTTTCCAGAAACTTTTTGATTTCTTCTCTAATTTCTTTCTCCACCCATTCATTATTTAGTAGTATGCTTTTCAATCTCCATGATTTTGAGTGTTTTGGTTTTTTTTTTTTTTTTTCTTGAGGTTGGTTTGTAGCTTCAGTCCCTTGTGGTCAGAGAAAACACTTGATATGATTTCAATTTTCTTGAATTTGTTGAGGTTTGTTTTGTGTCCTATCATGTGGTCCATCTTTGAAAATGATCCATGTGCATTTGAAAAGAATGTGTATTTAGCTTCTTTGGGATGAAGGGCTCTCTATATATCAATTAAGTCCATTTTATCTAGGGCATTGTTTAATGCCACAATATCTTTGTTGATATTTTGTTTGGAAGATCTGTCCATATTTGACAGTGGTGTGTTAAAATTTCCTACTATAATTGTGTTGCTGTCAGTATTTTTGTTGAAGTCATCCAAGATTTTCTTTATGTATTTGGGTGCTCCTATGTTGGGTGCATATATATTTACTACAGTAGACCATTCTGTGTGGCATGGGCCCAGACAGGACCCATGCCCACGGATAGGTTGTCCCATGGGAAACCAGGCCTGCACTGTACCTAGACTGTTATGAGACTTGCTTTTGCTAAAACTCCCTCACCCTGAATTGAGATAGCAAGTGCTTACTGTAACTTCTTAAAATCCATGGTAAACCTTCAAAGAATAAGTATAACCAGTTCAACCACTTTTCCGTTTGCATTTGCAAATATCCTTCTTCTGTGATGTGATTAGCGGCATTGTCTCCTTTGTTTTCTATGAAAGATAAGAACCTAAAGTGAACTTCTGCATAGTAAATGAGGACCATCATGTAATGTGCCCAGAAAAGAAATAAAGGCCAGTCAAGCTAAGGAACAAGATTTTTTCTCTTGTTGAGAGAAAAGCCATGACATCCATTTTTCTCCACAGGACTTGGTAGTCCATGTGAATTTCTCATGCCAAATCCATAATGTAGCAGACCTCACGACCCAGTGGAGTGGCTGCTGCAGGAGAATTCCTCAGTGTCTCTTTTTTCACTTTTTCTTTTTGAGAAATTCCTCCTACTCAAGCCAGCTGCTCCATTCAGAGTCCTGGTCTCCCACACTGCCCAATTCTCCAAACAGACCAGGGACTATCTGTTTCAGGGCCCACCATAGCCCAACTCTCAACTCTCCCCAGCTGGTGTCTGCAGCCTCTGTGGGTGGTCACAGCCCCTGTGTGTTTGCCACTTAGTCTTTATTCCCCTCTCTGCAACTTCAAGCAACCAGGTCTCTCCCAGTGCTGTTTAAACCTTGTTTGTCTGGGGAGGGAGCTGTTGACCTAGCTCTCTCCCAAGAACCCTATGGCAGACCCAGCGGGTGCCAGGCCTGAGGCTGCAGCCCCCCTGGTCCTCGAACTAGTCCCAGGGACCTTATTGTACTGCAGCACTATCCTTACCATCTGGTTTTTTAATGTCCACTATAATTTTTGGTCTCCTATCTTCATATATGCTGTTGTATGGTTGGTTGTTTGCTCTGTTCCTCTGTAGATTGGCTAGATTTTTCTCCCTTGTGTAGGGGGAAGTGGAATCCACTTCCTCCTACCTCACCGCCATCTCTCTGTTTTTCTTGATGAGGCTGGTTAAAGGTTTGTCAGTGTTTACATTTCAAAGAACCAGCTCCTGGATTCATGGACCTTTGAATTATTTTTTTTCTTTTTTTTGTGTGTGTGTCTCTATGTCATATATCTGCTCAAATCATGATTATTTCCTTCCTTCTGTTGACTACAGGTTTTGTTGTTATTGTTGTTGTTGTTTTTCCGGTTCTTTTAGATGTAGGGTTAGGTAGTTTATTTGACTTTTTTTCTGTCTTCTTTAAGTAGACATGTAATGCTATGAACTTTTCTCTCAGGACTGCTCTCTCTCTGTCCCATAGGTTTTGGGCTGTTTTGTGTTCATTTCTTTTTGTCTCCAGGAACATTTTGATTTTTTCCTTGATCTCATTGTTAACCCATCCATTAATTAATAACACGTTATTCACCTCCATGTATGAGACTGAATGTTTTTGAGCCTCATTTGAATGTTTTTGAGTTTTTTCCTTGAGGTTGATTTCTAGCTTCAAATCATTGTGATTTGAGAACATTCTTGATATGATTTTTAAAAATTTGTTAAGGCTTGTTTTATGTCCTTCACAAACGAGGTCACCTTTCATTGAAAACGATCCATGTGGATTTGAAAAGAATGTAAAATTTGCTCTTCTGGAGTGAAATATTGTCTAAAAATCAATTAAGCATATTTGACTGAGAATGTTGTTTAATGCTGTTATGTCCTTGGTCATTTTTTGTCTGGACCATCTATCCATTTTTGACAGTGGGGTGTTAAAATCCCCTACAATGACTGGAGTGGTGTTGATTTTTCTCTTAAAGTCCTCCAAGATTTTCTTTACATATTTAGGTGCTCCTATATTGGGTGCAGATATGTTTACAAGATTATAGCCTCTAGTTGGACTGCTCCCTTTTTAAAAAGAGTATTTTGTCTGATATAAGTATTGCTACCCCAGCATTTTTTAGGTCCATTTACATGCTATATTTTTCATCCCTACACTTTCAACTTGTGTAAATCTTTTGTTCTGTGGTAGATCTCTTATAGATAGCATATATGTGGGTGATGGTTTCTAATCCATTCAGCTACCCTATGTCTTTTTATTGGAGCATTTAATCCATTTACATTTAAGATTATTGTTAATAGGTACTTATTCATTGCTATTTTTTACCCATTTATCTGTTCCTCTCTCTACGCCTTCTTAAAACAGTCCCTTTAACATTCTTGTAATGCAAGTGTGATGGAGATATTCTCCATTATCTTTTTTTAAAAAATATATGGGCATGTCTTTATTTCACCTTTCATTTTAAATGAGATCATTGCTGGATAGAGTAGTTTTGGTTGCAGGTCCTTGCTTTTCATTCCTTGGAATATTTTGTGCTAATCCCTCTGATTTGTAATGTTTATATTGAGAGATCTGCTGATAGCTTTATTGTAGCCTCCTTGCATGTGACTAGCTGTTTCTCCATTGTTACCTTTAAGATTCTTTCTTTGTATTTTAAATGTTGCCATTTTAATTATGATATACTTTGGAATGAAACTCTGGATTCATTGTGCTTCCTGGTCTTGACTGACTTTTTCCTTCACCAGTATAAGGAAGTTTTCTGTCATTTTTTCAAACACATTTTCTAACCCTTTTTCCCTTCTTCTGGCATCCCTATGATGTGAAAATTGTTATGTTTCATTTTGTGTCAAAGTTCTCTTAAGCTATCTTCTTAAATATGTTTGTTTTATTTCATTTTGTTCCTCTGACTGTGTGTTTTTTTTCTACCTGTGTTATAAATTGCTAATTCAATCTTCTGCTTTTTCTAGCCTGCTTTTAATTTCTTCTAGTGTGTTATTTTAAATATTCTATCCTTCATTTACACCTGGTTGTTATTCATAGTGTCTATGTCCTCTTTTTTTAAAAAATATTTTATTTATTTTACTTTTATTTTTAAGTATATTTTATTCATTATACTATTACAGTTTTCCCAGTTTTACCCCTTTATCTTCCCTCCACCTTTCACCCTCCAACCCTCCAACCTTCTCCCTCCACCTTAGTTCATGTTCATGGGTTGTACATATAAGCTGTTTGAGTTCTCTGTTTCCTATACCATTTTTAACCTCTCCCCATCTATTTAATGCCTACTAGTTAGACAGAGGGAAAAGAGGGAGAAAGAGAGGGGTAGAAACAATGTGTGGTTGCCTATCACATGCCCATTACTGGGGACCTGGCCCACAGTCCAGGCACTTGCCCTGAGTGGGAATCAAACCAGCAACCCTGTGGTTCTCAGGCCTGCACTCAATCCAGTTCATCACACCAGCCAGGACTCTATATCCTCTTCTTATACTGATATAGTTCCTACTAAGTTCCTTGAAGCCCCCATAAAGTTTCTTATAGTTCTCAATAGGTTACTTGAAAGTCCTTATAACCATTACTTTGAACTCTATGTCCACTATATTGCTTGCCTCAGTTTTATTTAGCTCTTTTTCTGTGGACTCTTCCTTTCCTTTTGATTGGGGTTGTTTATTTGTCTCCTGATTTTAGCTGATTCTTTTTATTTGTTTCTATTCATTAGATTGATTTTCTTTGACTCCTTGTCTTTATGGAGTAGACTTATGTGGCAGGAGTCCTTTGAGACTTTGTGGTGCAGACTCCTTTATCTTCTAGAACTATATGTCCTAGGAATGTCCTTTATGTAGTGTATGTGGGCCCCCCTGTTGTATTTTGGTTTTGAATGTTGTTGGTTTATTTTTTGATGGGTTCTCCCCTCTGGCTGGTTGATGGAGAGTCTTAAACCCTACCACGAGCTGTTGTACAAGTGCTGACAGAGCAAAACAAAACATCACAGAAAAAAACACATAAGCAAACATACCCCCCAACCACAACAGCAGTATCAATGACAAATGTGCAAAGATTTATAAAGGTGGAAAGATAATAAGAATATTATAAAAATAAAAAAGAATAAAGATTATTAAAAGAAAGAGAAATTATTGTAAGAGGAAAGAGGGAGGAGAATTAATATGAATAAGGAATAGAAACAAGAAATCACCACAAAAGGTCAAGGAAAAGGAAAAATAAAATTAAAAATGAGAAATAAGAAAGGGAAGAAAGAAGGTAAAATAGAGACTGAAACAGGAAAAGTAAAATAAGAGATTTGACTTTGAAAAATAGGAATAAAACTGAAGAAACAGAAAAAATGATAAAAAGTTATGAGAAAGAAAAAATGCAAATAATGAAAAACAACTAAGTGCAATTCATCATCAGAGTTTAGTGCTTGCCTGCTGTGTTCTTCAGGATATGACTCTGGTGTTGCCTGAAACTGTCGTAAGCCAATGTCAAGTAGTGTCCCTGCCTATGTCTAGGCATCATATTTGAAGCTACAAGTGATGCATAGTCTGTGGCTGTCTCCAGGATTGGCTGAATCTGAGATGGTCCTCAATGCTCTGCATTGCTGACTTTTTATCAGTACAAGACCATGGCATGGGTCAGCTAATGACCAAAAGAACCACAGTTACCACCTCCACCTTCTTCAATCTGTGGTTCTGCAAATAGTCTTAGAGTAGCTGCTGACCCATCTGTTTCTGAATGGGCATCTGGTGCAATCAGGAGGATGGAACCCCTGGATCTCCTTGGGGAGTAGCTGCTCAGACTTCAGGGAAGATGATGAGTATTTCCTCCCAACCATACCCCACATGTCTAAGTCTGTCCCAGATTATTTCCAATAGTTAATAGTTTCTGAAGAGTTAGCTGTTCTTTCCATGTGAGGAGCCAACCTGTGTAAAAGGCTCAGCTCTTTCCTGCTTGGATCTGATGACAACTATAAGAGCTGAAACCACCTGGAGTCTCCCTCTTTCAGCCTCTTTGCCCTACCCTGTGGTTGCCTGGTTTCACTCTGGAGCCTGTTGTCGAGGGTTTGTAAGCTGAGTGTTGAAATAGGGTTAGAAGATTTCCACTCTGTTGGAATCACAATATGTAGGACCCTCAGTGGGGGGAGAGTAGTCCCTACTCAGAGCCAGCTCCTTCAGTCCTTATAAAAGATTTGTGTTTTTGCTTCCTCAGGATGGCTCACTGTTGTTTCAAGTTGAGTACGTTAATCTCTCTCCTTTGAAAGATTGGGCTCAGCAGCTCTGGACTTCAGGGAATAGGTTGAAAGAGCCTTCTATTGGAATTGAGCCAAGACTGAACTGCATGGGGAAACTAAACTTACTTCCTTAATCTAAGACTTCAGTAGGAGGCTAAGCTCTATGTTCTGCTCCCAGGCACTAGCATCCAAAATTTTCACACTTTGACAGTCCGTGTTTGAGGTTTCTCTTTCTTCCCTCTGTGGAAATGCACCCAGTGGGGGGATCTTGGACCTAGAAGGACTGTTCAGCAGAGTTTTCCCATTGGAAGTGGTTCCTGAAACCCTGCAGGGGTGGGATGGGCACACCTTTTACTTTCCAGATTGTATTTTGTGGGAAAGTTTGCCTTACTGCCAAGTATACCAGGTGCTCAACTCTTGCCCATCTATCTCTAAGCTTTTGTAGGAGATATCATTCAGAACTCTGTTTTTCACAGCCCTCAGTTTGCTTGTGAGCTGATCTGGGTGGGGCCCAGAAACCCCTTGTTGTGCATATTTCTGATCTCCCTGCTCAGCTGATTTTAGTGGGATAAAACCCACAGAACCAGTACAACTTTGCATGGCTAAAAATATTTAGAACTCCCCCATTCAGAGTTTTTTTCTTCCCCCTACAGCAATGCACCCAGCGTGGGAATCTTGGACCTGGCATTACTATTCTGAAGAGTTTCCCTATGGGTGATGGTACTTGCAAGCCTGCAGTGAAGGTATGTGCATATCTCTCCTCCACCCAGGTTTGTATTGTGGGAGGGTCAAAGTATCCAAGACACTCAACTCTTGCCTGTCTAACTCCCAGACCAGCATCTTTGCAGAAGACACAGTCCAGAACTTTCTGTTCCATGTGGGAAAGAACATGAAAATCCGTGGTGGTTTGGAATGGCTGAGAAAAGTTCAGAATGGGTCAAAAAAAACCCCCACAATTTTCCTTTCCTCTAGGTTTATCTCTTAGTCTGAACTCATAGTGAACACTTCATCCTGACACCCAAACCATAGGAGCACTTCACAATGGACTGCAATGTCTGATTTTCACAGGTGTGGTAAAACCTCACTGCAGCCCACCTCCAGGGGCAGAACAGCCTCCTCTTTACTTTATACTGCTGCAAATATCCTCATGGCCCTACAATGCAAAAGGGTGGGAGTTCCATTGCTGCAATTTCAATCTGGTCTATGCTTGCAGGGCAGTTGTGCCTGGGGCCCTTGCCTGACCATGTTCTGGTTCCTTTTAAAAAAGTCTCTGTGATGTGCCTGCACCACAACACTGAGCCAGGGCCTGAATCTGCACATACAACCACCTCAAGGAGCAAGATATCTCTCAGTTATGGCTGGCTGAAGCTTTTAGGTGCCCTGACATATGCAGGTGTGACAACCTGGTTGCTTTAGTGGTCTGAACCCTTATCTGAAGCTCTCCAGGTTGGCAGCTCAGCTATGAGAAGTCTATTCACTGTGTGTGTGTGTGTGTGTGTGTGTGTGTGTGTGTGTGTGTGTGTCCTGGGTCTAACAGACTCAGTATATCTCCCCAGGTTGCCCTCAGTTAAGGTAGGGATCCCTGCATGGAACTATGGTCCCTTTCTCTGAGTGGGGAGAAAACACCAAAGCTGCAATTTCTGTCTGGTATATCAGCTGCAATACCAGCCACACACATTGTATTTACCCATCCACTTATAAAATATTCTTACCATATAGTACAAAGCATTTTTCTGTATTACATGGCTTCAAAATTTCATATCTGCAAATATTCCATTGATTATTTAGGTTGGTTGTTGGAACATAAGCTGAAAATCTGTGTTGAGGGCAGGAGCAATTAGACTTATCTTCCACCTCCTTTGCCACCATTTTTGGAAGTTCCTAGTTGAGTTTTAATTTTGCCATTGTATGTTATACCAATCCAGAGAACTGGGGGTAAAAAACACAATAAAATACTATAAAATGGACAAATATTAAAAGTGGATTACCTTGTTTGTTTAGTAAAGTGAGTACATATTCACTAACTCAGAGGGAATTCTTCAGCTGAGAATTTTTATCTGTAATAATAACTTATCTATCATTACATTTTTTCTTACCTTCAAGAGAATTCTTTAACCCATACAAAACATAAATAACATATATTTGTATTCTTGAGATGGTGGAATTTAGATAAAATACAATTAGTATACCTCACATAGACTTAAAGGGACAGGGACCTGTAGGATGTGTGGAATAATTTTATAGGGGTTTATTTTGGAGAGAAGGAGCATCTATTATATACTTTATGAGCTATAATAATAGCAATATTGTTTATAAAATCAACTTAGAACTTCAATGTTTTGGCTAATGTACATATGTAAGATTGGTTCCTATTGTGTTAAAATCATATTTGTTTGCCTCAGACAAAAGTTACCCTTTGGTTTCCATGTCTTCTTTTCCTCCATGTGTTCATTGAAACAATAGAAGAAAGAATTTTATTGATTTAACAGGAAGCAAGGAGTATTCTCAAGACTAGTGATAATGTGGCTGTCTAATGCTGCTTGTCTAGTTGCAGCCTCAGCTATTTTTTTTTTTTTTGCCTCCATGGGGGCAGCTTTAGAAAGTCTTGACACTTCTCGCCAAGATGGAGGCATAGGTAAATACACTATGCCTCCTTGCACAACCAAAAGAAGGACAAAAACAAATTAAAAAACAAACAAACAAAAAATAACCAGAAGTGACAGAAAATCAAACTATGAAAGGCTGACAATCAAGGAGTTAAAGAAGAAATATTCATCCAGACATATAGAAGGGGCAGATATGGGCAGCTGGGCAGAGAAGACTCATGGCAAGGCAGCGGCTGGCAGACCAGATAAGGTGGTGGCTGACAGAGCAGGTGGTCCCACATTTGCATGTGGATAAACTGAGAGGAACAACTGGGGAGTGAGACAGACCATGCAACCCAGGGTTCCAGTATGGGGAAATAAAACCTCAAAACCTTTGACTGAAAAAACCTGTGGGGGGTGAGGTGGCAGGAGAAACTCCAAGCTTCACAGGGAAATTCCTTTGAGAGACCCACAGAGTCCTAGAATGAACACAAAACAACCCACCCAGAAATCAAAGGGCCCAATTTGTTTGTGAGTAGCAAGGAAAGAGAATGAAAGCCCACAGAGCGATGAGCAAGTATCATTGTTCCATCTTGGGCCCATCCCCCATACACAGTGCTACAACACAGAGACCTGGGTTGCCATACCCTGGAAAACACCTAACGCTCCACCCCTTACTACCTAACAGGTACACCAAGAAAAAATAATGGCCTAAATGAAAGAACAGATCAAAGCTCCAGAAAAAAAAAATACAAGTAAGCAATGAAGAGATAGGTAACCTATTAGATGCACAGTTCAAAACGCTGATAATCAGGATGTTCACAGAATTGGTTGAGTATGGTGGCAAAATAGACAAAGAAGTGACGGCTATGCAAAGTGAAATAGAGGAAAATGTATAGGAAATCAACATTGATGGAGAGGAAACTGAGACTCAAATCAATGGTTTGGACCAGAAGGAAGAAGTAAACATTCAACCAGAGCAGAATGAAGAAACAAAAATTCAAAAAAGTGAAAGACTTAAGAACCTCCAGGAAAGCTTTAAACATTCCAACATTTGAATCATAGTGGTTCCAGAAAAAGAAGAGGAAGAGCAAGAAATTGAAAACTTATTTGAAAAAATAATACAGGAGAACTTCCCCAATATGGCAAAGGAAATAGACCTCCAGGAATTCCAGGTAGCTCAGAGAGTCCCAGAGAAGTTGGACCCAAGGAAGCACACACCAAGGCATAGCATAATTACATTACCCAAGATTAAAGATAAAGAGAGAATCTTAAAAACAGCAAGAGAAAAGGAGACAGTTACCTACAAAGGAGTTCCCTTAAGACCATCAGCTGATTTCTCAAAAGAAACCTTGTAGGCAAGAAGAGGCTGGAAAGAAGTATTCTGAGTCATGAAAGGCAAGGACCTACATCCAAGATTACTGTATCCTGCAAAGCTATCATTTAGAATGGAAGGGCAGATAAAGTGTTTTTCAGATAAGGTCAAGTTAAAGAAGTTCATCATCACCAAGCCCTTATTTTATGAAATGTTAAAGGGACTTATCTAAGAAAAAGAAGATAAAAAAACACGTATAGTAAAATGACAGCAAACTCACAATTATTAACAACCACACCTAAAACAAAAACAAGCTAAGCAAACAACTAGAACAGGAACAGAAGCACAGAAATGGAGATCACATGGAGGGTTCGCAACAGTGGAGTGGGAGGAGGAGAGAAGGCAAAAGGTATGGAGAATAAGTAGCATAGATGGTAGGTAGAAAATAGACAGGGGGAGGGCAAGAATAGTATGGGAAATGCAGAAGCTAAAGAACTTATGACATATGGACATGAACTAAAGGGGGTAATGTGGGTGGGAGAGGGTGTGCAGGCTATAGGGGAATAAAGGGAGGGAATATCAGACAACTGTAATAGTGTAATCAATAAAATATATTAAAAATTTAAAAACAGTACAAAAAAGAAAGTCTTGCCATTTTGATATTTGCCCATTGTTTCAATTTCTCATATGACATGTAATAATTTTTTGAAATCTATTTTTCATTACTTATGGCGTTTCTTGAGATAAGCTTCTTTCTTCAACTATATTCTAAAGTGAGCTATACCAAAAGCATAGCTGTTATTTGTGTAAATATTGTTTATTTGATCTGTGGCCAATTGGCATGTTTGAATTAGAAAAATTAATTAGGCTTATTAGGCAGATCTTATTCACGTAATTAAGAACTTTCAATTATATCACCATGGAAGTTATTGCATATTCAACCTGGTGACATCCCTGTTTATCTTTCAATGATCCATTTTTTAAACTAAATTGTCAGCATTTTCAAAAAGTTTTCTATTCCAAGGAAAAAAAGGTGGTCCGTAAAGTAAGCAACATGCAATTATCTAGGTCTTCATCCTGCAAGGAAAGTAGCAAAGTTTCTAGGTTAAGATTGTTACATGAAGTTCAAATAAAATCAACTAAATAAAGAGAGATCCAGCTGATTGAATGAAATGTTGAACATTATGCCATCTCAGGGGAGATTCAACAGAATGAACACACACAAATGCACATAACATGTGCATAACATGTCTATAGCAAAGAAAGTTTATACTTAAAGTCCCTCAGAGTGGAAGATTTATATAACTGTTGAGATATTTTACAGATTATTTTACTTTTGGATTTCACTGAATTAGATCAGGTAAATTTGACTTTCATAGAACATATAAAGGCTGGAGTATTTGTAAAAATTGGAATCTAATTGTGACAATATTTAATCAAATCCAATAATTGTCTAAGCTGGGGGGTTTTTGTAAGAGAAAAGATAGAATTCCTCTGAGTCTTTCAGAATTATTAATGCATCTTTGTATATTAGATAACAAAAGTATTTTACTTGGAGTAAACAGAATTGGAGCTTATCCTTTGATATTTATGTCCTTTTATAGTTAGCTGTTGTAATAGGTAAATTGTTTCCTTTGGGGAGTCTAGTAATTTCCTAAAGCATAAATCACCCACGTATTGCATTAGAGTAGAATCTTTAAGAAAATTATCATAATTTAAATCAGCTTTTAGTCTTAAGGAATAGTTGGGACTCTGTACATCACTGAAACATATCCAACTAAATTTGTAGTCTCCCCAGGGAAAAGTGACAATATATTTCTGTCTTTTTTATTTACAGAAATGCTGAAAAAGACACTACATAAATCTATCACTAAAAATATTGGTGGTTTACAGATATAGCTGATAATAGGTTATGTGGATTTAGAACCACAGGATGTTTGGGAATAACTATTTTATTTACAGTTATGTGATTCTGTACAAATATTTATCCTTTCCCACTGAGTTTCTTTACCAGAAAAATAGGAGAATTACAGGGACTTGTACAAAGATTTATAAATCCCTTTTGAAGTAATCTTTTATAATAGAGTTAATTCCAGCTTATGCATAAAGGATACCAGTGACTGGAAAAGGCTAGATGCTGCATCAGAATCTCCTGCATCAAATGTTTTGTCTCACAATTACTTCCTCTCATGGAAGTTTTTTCTTTATATCATTCTTTTTCTAATTGGTTCAGTATTGGATTCATTACTTTTGTTTTAAGAAAAATCTTGCCCTAACAGGTGAATTAGGGTAGATTTGATTAGCAAAAATATATATTATCACATAACATTCCCTAGTTGGAAGGGAGCAGATTCTGATTTAAAAACAGCAAGGTGGACTAGATATCCCTACCATTTGCCCAGAAGATTTACTCTGAGGGAGGAGGAAAATAAGTTAGATGGTTAAGAATGGATAAAGCAGCTCCAATATCTACTAAAACATTAATAATTTTATAGTAATTTTAACTTCTCTCTCTATTGATTTTAATTGTATTTCCCCATTACCACTGACCCCCTTATGTACCCTACACCCACAATCAACACACAGTTGTCCCTGTCCATAAGTTCTTTTTCTTTTTTGCTTGGCCCCTATACTCTCTAATCACCCACCACCCCATAGCTGTCAACCTGCTCTCTATCTATGAATCTGTCTCTCTTTTGTTTGCTAGTTTAGTTTGTTCATTAGATTCCAAATATGAGCGAAATCATGTAGTACTTGCCTTTATCTGCCTTGTTTCACTTAGCATAACGTTCTCCAGTTCCATCCTTACTGTTGCAAAGGGTACATTTTTCATTGTTTTATAGACAAGTAGTCCATTATGTAAATACCTCACAGGTGTTCTATCCACTCATCTACTGATGGACACTTGGGCTGCTTCCATATCATGGTGATTGTGAAAAATGCTGCAATAAATATAAATGTGCTTCTATTCTTTTGAATTAGTGTTCTGGGTTTCTTTGGACATATTCCCAGAAGTGGGAATGCTGGATCAAAAGCAGGTACATTTTTAATTTTTTGAGATATCTCCATTCTGCTTTCCACGGTGGTTGCACCAATGTGTATTCCCACCAACAATGCAAAAGGGTTCCCCTTTCTCCATATCCTTGCCAGCAATTGTTTGTTGATTTATTGTTGATGGCCATTTTGACCAATGTAAAGTGATATCTCATTGTAGTTTTAGTTCGCATTTCTCTGATGATTAGTGACATTGTGCATCTTTTCATATGTCGATTGGCCATCTTTAGTCATTTCTGAAAATGTGTTATTCAGGTCCTTTGCCCACTTTTTAATTAGATTGTTTGGATTGAGTTTTGAAAGTGCTTTATAAATTTTGGATACTAACCAGTTATCAGAAATATTGGAGAATATTTTCATGGGCTGTCTTTTTATTTTGTTGATGGTTTCCTTGGCTGTGCAAAAACTTTTTAGTGTGATATAGTCTCATTTCTTAATTTTTTTTCTTTTTTTGTTTTCCTTCCCTGAGGGGATATACCAGATAAAATATTGCTATAATCAATGTTTGAGATTTTGCTGCCTATGTTTTCTACTAGGAATTTTATGGGTTTGAATCTAACATTTAAGTGTGTAATAGATTTTTTAACTTGTTCATTGTTGTTTAATACATTTTGAATTTACTCGTGTGTGGTGGAAGAAAGTGGTCTATTCATTTTTCTGCACATATCTGTTCAATTTTTCTAGCACCATTTACTGAATAAATTATCTTTAGCCCATTGTATGTGATTGCATCACCTGTCAATTATTAATTGACTAAATATATGTGGATTTGTTTCTAGGCTCTTTATTTATTCCATTGATCCATGTGCTTGTTTTTATGCCAGTCATGTTGTTTACTATGTACTTATAGCATGTTTAGGTATTAGATAGCATGATTCTTCTAACTTTCTTCCTCTTTCTAAGGATCACCTGTATAGTGTAGGGCCTTTTGTAGTTCCATATACATTTTAAAAATATTTGTTCTAGTTCTGTGAAATACGTCATTGAAATATTCATAGGAATTGCATTGAATTTATAGATTGTTTTGGGCAGCATGGACATTTTAATCATGTTAATACTTCTTATATGTAAACATATATGTGCTTAACTTATTGGTTTCTTTTTCAATTTCTTCATTGTCATATAATTTTCCATATCCAGGTCTTTTACATTTTCTGTTTGAATTATTCCCAGTGTTTTATTCTTTTTGGAAATTGAGAATTGTTTTCTTAATTTATCTTCTGATAGTTCATTATTGCTAATTTAAAAATGGAACTGATTTCTGCATATTAATGTGGTATCCTGATACTTTCCTGATGCAGACCCCCGCTTGTGGGGTCCACGACATTGTGGATGGGGGACAGTCATTCTCACGGACTACTGAGTCCTGTGGAGGAAAAGGGTGGGCAGCTTCACTCTCAAGAACAGCCAAAAGCCGGGGCCTCTGCCATGACAGGCCTTTATTTATTTATTTTTTTACTGGGCACATTACATGATGATCCTCATTTACTATGCACAGGTTGGCTTTTGGTGGTTACCTTTTACAGAAAACAAAGGAGCCAATGCTGCTAATCACATCACAGAAGAAGGATATTTGCAAATGAAAAGGGAAAAGTGGTTGAACTGGTTACACTCTATACTGGGTAGTTTTAGCATGGATTTTAGGAAGTTACAGTAAGCACTTGCTATCTCAATTTAGGGTGAGGGAGTTTTAGCAAAAGCAAGTCTCAAAGCACCCTAGGTAGATTGCAGGCCTGATTCCCCATGGGGGAACCTATCTGTGGGCATGAGTTCTGTGCATCTCCGAGTGGGAGCTGGGCCCACACCATGCAGAATGGTCTCCTACACTTTTCTGAATTCATTTATCAGTTTTAGTGGTATATTGGTAGAATCTTTAGAGTTTTCTATGTACAGAGTCATGTCATTTGCAAATAAAGACAGTTTTACTCTTTCCTTTCCAATTTGGATGCTTTTTATTTCTTTTTTTCACATTTTTCATTGTTGTTCAGTTACAGTTGTCCCATGTTTTCCTCTGTTGTCAATTTATTTATTTATTTAGATTTGAAAAGAAACAATTATTATATTCCAGGCTATTATTTTACATACAGATATCATTATTGCTTCCTGGAGTTCACTTTGAATGCATAAGCATAAATAAAAGGTTAAAAACATTTATATAGATATGAAATTGATAGTACCTATGTATAATGCGCACCCTTGTTTTTCCCTTACAAATTTGGGCTAAAAAGTATACATTATACATGGCAAAACACTGTACTAGTGTATATCCTCTTGTTGAATTGTTCCCTTTATCATTATGTAATGTCCTTCTTTGTCTTTTACTATAGCCTTGATTTTCAAGTATATTTTTTGGATAAAGTATTGTGACATCACCTTTCCTTTCCTTTCCATTTGCATGAAATATCTTTCCCATCCTTTTACTTTTAGTCTGCGTGTAATTTATGATCTGAAGTGGGTCTTTTGGAGGCAACATATATATGGGTCCTTTTTTATTATTCCTTTATCTACTCTATGTTTTTTTTTTTTTTTGATTGGAGCACTTAAGCTATTTACATTTAAGATGATTCTTTATGTACATGCTTATTTGTTGCCATTTTATTTTTTTAACTATTTTCTTCTCTTTTGCTTCATTCTTTTCATTTTCCTTTTCTTAAAGAAAGCCCTTTAACATTTGTCGCAATATTGGTTTGGTGTTAACAATTCGTTAAGCTTTTTCTCATTCAATTTTATTTTATTTTACAATTTTTTTATTTTGATTTTTTCCTTTACTGTTTTTCAAGTACTGTTGTCTTCATTTTCCTCCAACCATGCCATACAGACCCACACACCTCCACCTCTCACATTCAAATCTACCCCCCTTTTTCTTTTTCCATGAGTCCTTTACACATGTTCCTTAATGGCCCTTCCACTTCTTTCCTTCATTATCCCCCTCCCTGCCATTCTGGTTATCATTAGTCTGTTCTTTATTTCAAAGTATCTGTTTATATATTTCTTGCTCATTTGTTTTGTTGATCAGGATCTGCTTATAAGTGAAATCATATGGTATTTGTCTTTTACTGCCTGGCTTATTTTGCTTAGCATAATGCTCTCCAGTTCCATTCATGCTGTTGCAAAAGGTAGGAGCTCCTTCTTTATTTCTGCTGCATAGCATTCCATTGGTGAATGTACCACTGGTTTTTTTTTTTTTTTGTCTGTTTCTTTGTTTTGTTTCTGTGGGTTTTTTTCTTTTTTTGACCCACTAACATACAGATGGGCATTTAGGTTGCTTCCAACACTTGGCTATTATAAATTGTGCACTCTGAACATTGAGGTGCATGGGTTCTTTTGAATTGGTGTTTCAGGATGCTTAGAGTATAATACCAGCAGCGGAATTGCTGGGTCAAAAGGCAGTTCCATTTTTATTTTTCTGAGGAAATTCTGTATTGTTTTTCACAGTGGCTGTAGCAGTCTGCAAGCCATAAAATGTACTAGGGTTCTCTTTTCTCCACAACCTCGCCAGCACTTTTTTTGTTGTTGTTGATTTAGTTATGATAGCCAGTCTGACCAGTGTGCAGTGGTATCTCATTCAGTTTTTAATTCACATCTCTCTGGTGCCTACTGATGCTGAGCAACCTTTCATATGTCTTGGGGCTCTCTGTATGTCCTTCTTGGAGAAGTATCTGTTCAAGTCCTATGCCCAGTTTTTAATTAGGCTGTTTGTCTTCCTGAAGTGGAGTAATGTGAATTCTTTATGTATTACAGAGATCAAACTCTTGCCTGAGGTATCATTTGCAAATAAATTTTCCCATAGGGTTCATTCCATTTTCATTGTCCTGACATATTCTTTAGCCTTTCAGAAGATCTTTATTTTGATGAAGTCCCATTTGTTTATCCTTTCTTTTATATCCCTTGCTCTAGGGGACATATCAATGGAAATATTGCTTTCTGGAATATCTGAAATTTTTCCTGCCTATGTTCTTCTCTAGGGCACTTATGGTTTTATGACTTATATTTGTCTTTTGTTCACCATGAGTTTATTTTTGTGTATGGTGTGAGTTGTTTGAGTTTCTTTTTCTTTTGGCATATAGCTGTACACATCTCCCAACACAATTTGTTGAAGAGGCTATTTTTACACCATTTATGCTTCTGTTCCTTTTGTCAAATATTAATTGACCATAGAGACTTGGGTTTATTTCTGGGCTCTCTATTGTGTTCCATTGATCTAAGTATCTTTTCTTATGCCAGTACCAGACTGTTTTGATTACAGTGGCCTTGTAATATAGTTTGATATCAGGTATTTTGATCTCTCCTACTTTGTTTTTCTTTCTCAAAATTATTGCAGCTATTCAGGGTCATTTGTGTTTCCATATAAATTTTTGAAATATTTGTTCCATATCTGTGAAATATCCCATTGGCATTTTAAAAAAGATTGCATTGAATCTGTAAATTTCTTTGGGTACTATGAACATTTGAATGATATTAGTTCTTCCAATCCATGAAGATGGTATATACTTCCATTTGTTTTTTTCCTCATTAATTTCTTTCTTCAGTGTTGTGTACTTTTCTGAGTAAGGGTCTTTTACCTTCTAGGTCAGGATTATTCCTTGGTACTTTATCTTTCTTGCTGCTATAGCATATAGCTATAGGCTAACTAAAGCCTGAAACAATGCCAGAGGGCTGTGCAGTCCTAGGCAGGAATAGGTAGTTCCCTGGGGCAGTCAGGCCTAAGAAAGAATGCATAAAATCCTCTGAAACCTGCTTTGATAAGCATGCCCTCAATTTTCTGATAAGGGTCCAAGCATAGAATGAGTTTATTTCCCAAAGTCTAATGGCCCTTTAGCTACCTGACTCTGGCTAAGAGTATGCCCACATAGTTCTTTGAATGTTACCTACTGTTTGATCATTACTGCCTGACAATGACTGATGAGCTTTACCTGTATTCCTGTGCAAATTGAACCCAATAAAAGCCCATTGAAGAACAGACTCAAGGCCCTTTTCCTTCGAGAGATTGGCCACCTTTCCTCCCCAAGAAGATCATGTCTTAGACTTATTCTCATCCGTGGCAGACTGAGGGTGAGAGGCTCTGTGGGAGGAGCCCTGCCACATCTGACACTCAACCAGAGACCTGATGATTCACGATATGCTTTGACCAGAGGCTAGAAGCCCTCATCGTGGCCAGGGAACTCTGCTGAACAAAGATCTCCCACAAGCAGACATCTTTGCCTTGTTCCTGATCTTAGGAGGAAAGCTATTAGTTTTTGCCTTTTGAGTATGATGTTGCCTGTAGGTTCCTTGTATATGGCTTTTATCATTTAGAGGTATGCTCCTTCTACTTCCATTTTACTGAGTATTTTTCATCATAAATGGGTACTATACCTTATTTTTTAATGTTTTTTTCTGTATCTATCGATATGATCATTTGATTTTTGTCTTTCCTTTTGTTTATGTGATGCATTGCATTTACTGATTTGCAAATGTACCATCCTTGCATCCCCAGGGTGAATCCCAGTTGATCATGGTGTATGATCTTTTGAGTTTGTTTCTGGATGCAGTTTGACAATATTTTGTTGAGGATTTTAGCATCCATGTTTATCAGTGATATTGTCCTGTAGTTTTCTATCTTTGTTTTGTCTTTATCTGGTTTTGGTATTAACATGATGCTATCTTTGTAAAAAGAGTTTGAGAGTCTTCCTTCATCTTGGATTTTTTTTTTTTTTGAATAGTCAGAGATGGATAGGGTTAGCTCCTCCTTAAATATTCTGTAGAATTCTCCTGTGAAACTGTATAGTCCAGGGTATTTGTGTGCCAAGAGTCTTTTGATTAATGCTTTGATTTCACCAGCTCGTGTCAGTCTCTTCAGGCTTTCTGCTTCTTCTTCATTTAGTATTGGAAGGTTATATTTTTTCTAGAAATGTATCCATTTCTCTCAGGTTTTCAAAGTTTGCAGCATATTGCTGTTTGTAGTAATTTCTTACAATCCTTTGTATCTGTTTCATATCAGTTGTAATCTCTCCTCTTTCATTTCTGAATTTATTTATTTGGGTCTTTTATCTTTTCCTTGATGAATAGTCTTAATTGTTTGTCAATTTTGTTTATCTTTTCAAAGAAATATTCCTGCATTTATTGATGCTTTGGATTGTTCTTTGAGTCTCTATGTCATTTAATTCTGCTCTGATCTTGGCTATTTCCTTCCTTCTACTTGCTCTGGGCTTTGTTTGTTGTTGTTCCCCCAGTTCTTGTAGATGTATTGTTAGCTTGTATTTTTGAAAAATTTTATTTTTAAACTATTTTTTATTGATTATGTTATTACAGTTTCCCCAATTTCGCCCCTTTTCCCCTCCTCCACCCTGCACCCCCAGCCCTCCAGCATTCCCGCCCTTAATTCATGTCCATGGGTTGTACATATAAGTTCTTTGAGTTCTTTTTTTCCTATATAATTTTTATCTCTCCTCAGCTATTTTATGCCTATTAATTATGTTTCTTCTTCCCTGTACCTTCCCCTTCTCATTCCTCCCTTCCCCCTCCTCACTGAAATCCCTTCTTGTGAAATGTTTTTATCTTTTTAAGGTAAGTCCCTCTCACTATGAACTTTCCTCTCAGGACTGGTTTCACTAGGTAGTACAAGTTTTAGAGAGTTTTCATTTTTACTTGTTTTCACAACTTTTTGATTTGCTCCTTGATCTCATTCTTAACCCATTCATTGTTTAATAGAATGTTATTCAATATCCATGAGTTAGAGTGTTTTTGAACTTTTTCCTAGAGGTTGTTTCTAGTTTCAGGTCCTCATGGTCTGAGAAAATGTTTGATATGATTTCAGTTTTCTTGAATATGTTGAGGCTGGTTTTGTGTCCCATTATGTGGTCTATCCATGTTCAGTTGAAAAGAACATGCACTTTGCTTCTTTGGGATGAAGCAATATATATAATCTCACTAGATCAATAGCCATAGATCAAATTAATTTAAAAGATTTTATATATCTATAAAAGGTTCTATATGTCTATGAAAGAGTATATGTATATATAATCTTTTAAGTTGATTTGATCTAGGGCATTGTTCAATGCTGAAATATCCTTTTTGATATTTTGTTTGGAAGATCTATCCATTTTTGACAGTAGGGTGTTAAAAAACCCTAGTGTAAGTGTGTTAATGTCTATATCTTTCCTGAAGTCTTCCAAGATTTTCCTTATATATTTGGGTGATCCTATGTTGGGTACATATATGTTTATATAGCTTATGTCTTCTTGATGGATTCTTCCCTTGCATATTATGAAATGTCCTTCTGTATCCCTTTTTATGGCTTTTGTTTTGAATACTATTTTTTTCTGATTTAAGTATTGCTAGTCCAGCTTTTTTTTTCCTGCTCATTTGCTTGGAATATTTTTCTAACTCTTTACTTTCTGTCTGTGTAGGTCTTTTTTGTGAGGTGGGTCTCTTGCAGACAGCATAAGTGCAGATCATATTTTCTTATCAATGCCACTACCCTATGACTTTTGATTAGAGTGCTGAATTCATTTACATTTAAGGTCATTATAGATAGGTACTTATTCATTTGCCCCCTTTGTAACTTTGTTTCTCTCTTGCTCTTTTTCTTCCTCTTCTTAAAGCAGTCCCTTTAGCATATCTTGCAGTGCTTGTTCGGTGGGATGTAGGGAACCATTTCACATGGCATGGAAATGTAGCTCAGCACTCACATGGAAAATGAGTGGAGAGTGAGTTGACACACAGAACCATGCCTACAGAGAGGTTTTCCCATGGGGAATCAGGCCTGCATTGTACCTAAGCCGCTATGAGACTTGCTTTTGCTAAAACTCCCTCACCCTAAATTGAGGCAGCAAGTGCTTACTGTAACTTCCTAAAGTTTGTGCTAAACCTCTCAAGTATGGAGTGTAACCAGTTCAACCACTTTTCCTCCTGACCTGTAACATCCTTCTCTTTGAACTAATTAGCAACATTCTTTCCTTTGTTATCTGTAAAAGGTAATCACCTGCAGCGAACCTGTGCACAGCAAATGAAGACCATCCTCCATGTAATGTACTCAGAAAAGCAATAAAAGCTTGTCTAGGCAGGAACCAGGGCCCTCTCTCCCTCTCAGCATAGCCACAGATGCTGTGGCAGTCAAGCCTCTCTGTAGACAGGGACAATCCATCAGTCAGTCAAGTCACTCTCCTGGTCATTGGGGTTGTAGTTTGGATCATCTTCATCATCCTCCACCCCCAAGTCATCCAATTCCTGGACAAAGACTTATCTACCTCCACATTGTTTCCAGTGTCCTCCAAGATCTGGATATCAGATGTGTCAAGATTATAATGTTTCAAATAGTTGTTTCCCACTTAATTTATTTTTTACTGCTTGTTCTTCTTCTTTCATTCATTTTTGTTAATTTCCAAGAGTTCTGCATCAAACTTGGATTTTGAATTTAAGAAATTCTCAGTTGTAACAGGAGTGCCATGAAATAATTGCTTTTCAGCTTCTCCTTTTTCTTTCTTTTCTTCTTCTTTTCCAATTTTTATTTGATCCACTATTTCATTTAATTTTTCTTGCACAGCTGTCACTAAAGTAAAGATCATCACCATACCAAGGTTTTCTCCTGCCTGTAATGCTAACAATTTTAAAATACTTGAAACATCATTATCTTCTAGATTTTCCTCGGAGAATATTTCATAAAGCCACAACATACACAGATCCTGCAGGCCAGGATCCACATCAGTGGAAGGGTATACTTTCTGTCTACTTTTGTCCGTGAAACTCCTTATTTCATGTTCCATTTTAATTGAGAGCCTTGCTGGGTAAAATAGTTTTGGTTGTAGGCCTTTGCCTTTTATAACTTGGAATAGTTCTTGCCATTGCTTTCTGGCTTGTGGTGTTTCTTTTGAAAAATCTGCTAGCCTTATCAGAGTTTCCTTGCATGTTTCTTTCTGTTTCTCCCTTGTTGCTTTTAAAATTCTCTGTTTGTCTTTAAAACTTGACGTTTTAATTATGATGTGTCTTAGAGTAACCCTCTTTATTTTTATCTTGATTGGGACGCTCTGTGTTTCCTTAACTTGTGTGGCTTTTCACTTCTCCAGGTTCAGAAAGTTTTCTGTCATTATTTCTTAAAACATAGTTTTTATCCCTTGCTCCTTTTCTTTATCTTCTGGTATTCCTATGATTTGAATGTTTTTGTTTCATGTTATCTTGCTGTTCCCTTAAGCTATCTTCATATTTTTTGAGTCTTCTTGAGTGCAGCTGCTCTACCTGGGTGTTTCTCTCCACCTTGTCTTCTGCCTTGCTAATCTGGCCCTCAGATTCATCCAGTCTGCCTATAATTCCTTCTCGTGTTTTTTTTTTTGTTTGTTTCATATATGGTATTCTTCATTTCTTCCTGGTTCTTGTTTATAGTTTCTATTTCCTTTTTCATACTATTGTGTTTCCTACTTAGTTCCTTGTAGTTGTCCATGAATTCCTTTATCATCCTTATTATGATTCTTTTGAATTCTATATCTCATAGTTTGCTTGCCTCCATTTCTTTTAGCTCTTTTACTGGGGAGTCTTCCATTCCTTTTGATTTCAGGTTCTTTCTTTGTTTCCCCATTTTAGATGACTCTTTTCATATGTTTCTGCAATTCCTGATGTTGGGGACTACTCCGTGTGGTTTTGAAAATTGTAGCCCTGAGAGAGCAAGCTCTAGAAGGGGCTAGTAAGTCTCCCTGAGAAATCAGGTCATGACCCAGGTGGCAGGCATGACTCGATTCTAACACCAAGGGTCCCGTGGAAATCAGGCCTGAAATGTACATTTTTTTGTCCTCTGAAGCCAGCTCTGCTCAGTGATAAGTCCTATCAGTATAACCCAGTTGTTTGAGTTCAAGCCATAAGGAGTGAAACTCCCTACTTCATGATATATGTCTTTATAGTCATCTAGTGCTTGCATGTCTAGCAGACCCCAACCTGAAAAGATTTCTTGTTTCTTTAGTTGTTATCTATAGAAGGTATTAGTTTTTTTATGACTATAGCCTGTTGGAAATTTATTGATAAACTATGCATGCATGCTGTATTCCCCCTGCACTTCCCAATAAAAGCCATGTCAGAGAAAGTCTCAGGGCATTCTTCACTAGAGGGAATTACCACCCCTTTTCCCACTGGAGCAACAATATTGCGGCTGGTATGACTCTTTATTTCCATCTTCAGTGGCCCTGGGGACCTCACTGGCTGAAGTGCCCTTCATCTTGGTGCTCTGCTTTGCCAGCTGTCTTTGTAGAGTCAAATTCTGTGGTAGCAATTGTTTTGGACTTAGTAGTATGATCTCTTTGACATCCTTGCCTGGATGCTCTAGCATTGCCCTTTCTTCCATTTGTGTAGGCTTTCTTGTACTTGGTCTTTACCTGTTGGTAGCTTCTTTGTTGATAGGTTCTCCTCTCCAGTGGGTTTACTGGTACTCACAACTTCTACCTTGTCTTGTATATGAGCAGGGGCTGGGCAAAGGTGAAACAGAGTAAGGCAATGGGAGAGTATTTTATAGGATTTAAAGTACTATCAAGTAGAAAACAGAGAGAAGGTCCTTTGGAGAAATACAGCAATAATTATATTTCACTCAACTAGCCACTTTTTATGAAAGGTGAAAAGAGACAAGAGTCTTATTAGAAGGGAAAAAGAATGTGAGCTGACTTTAGAAAGCAGAGCACTTATTCAAGGATCGATGGTGAGATATAGTGAGAGTAAGGGAGAGAAACTTGGCACAGTGTGTGAGAGAATAAAATTAACCACAATAGTAATTAAGCTCAAGAAGATGGGAAAATGGATTAAGATCAGGGAAGAATTTTTTGAGGATTTTGGAATAACAATAATTTGATTAGAAATATATAATCTGAGAGAAAACTGTACTTGAACAATCATTAAAATAAAAAAAAGAAATATATAATCTGAATGAAAAGAATAGAAAGTAAAAGATCAAGAGTAGTTTGTTATTGGCATGAACAAAGCCAAATGAGGTTGGTTCAAGGGTGGGAGGCAGGGATGGGTGTGGCGAAGGTCCAAGGTGGGGTGAAAATAGAGACAACCACTTGAACAACAACAATAATTTAAAAAACGTGAGTAGTGTGTTATTGGAATATGAGTGAAGTGAAAGAAGAAAAATTAAATTGCAATATGAAGGGGAGAGTAAAGAAAACCAATCAAACAATAAAATCAAACAGACAAAATGAGACCAAAAAAAAAAAAAAGCTAAATGGAAAGAAGAGAAATAAAAAATAAATATAACAAAGGAATAAAATAATAAAACGCAAGTGTTGTAGGGTAGCTAAGAGGAATTTGTCTCAGCTCTTGGTTTTAGCCTTCTGACTTCTTTTTGGATCTGTGTTTGGTTTTCTCACAGCTCCAGGTCTTTTTGTCCACACTGGGGGAAAAAAAGTCTCCTGATGACTTTAAATCTGTCAAGCTGGTTTTGCTGTTCTTGAATTTTGCAAGTGGGGGGAGGAGGGGCTGGGCTCAGTTTTTTTTTTTTTTTTTTTTCCTTTCCTGTGTTTCTGGGATGATGGTGGCTTGGTCTAGGCTACAATATTGACGGGTGCCCAGTTTCAGGCCCCTGCCCTTAGAAGCATTGTGCAGTCCACACAGCCCATTGTGTATATGCTCCAGGCAGATGCCTCTAATCCACCTTGTTGCATAATCCTTTGATCCGCCCCTGAGGTGCACTGAGTGGAAGCAATTCACACCCCTCCTCCTCCATCTTTGATGGCCTGGGCTTGCATGTGTGAAAAATCCCTTCAGTCCTGTTAAATTCCCCTATTGAATTAAGCCTTTCTGGGCACTGCTACCTCTCTGAGCCTGTGGTGATCCCCTTTGATCAATCTGTGAGATGCCCTGCATGGAAGCAAATCATGCTCCCCCTCTTCCCTCTTCACTGGCCCAGCTGCTTAGCAAAATTGGGTCTTGTATAGCAGCTGAAAGCCACTTTTTTAAGTGAGTTCTCGTTTGCAGCAGGCCATTCCTATCAAGCACCCATCTTTCCATACAGACCAACTCCAGAGACTATCTGAGTCACGGCCTGTCATGGACTT
Source organism: Tonatia bakeri (assembly GCA_004024845.1). Lineage (NCBI taxonomy): Eukaryota > Metazoa > Chordata > Mammalia > Chiroptera > Phyllostomidae > Tonatia > Tonatia bakeri. The sequence goes on from PVIA01011296.1 coordinate 35,308, forward strand.
GCTCTTCCCCAAGTTCCAGTAGTCACTTGGCTTCCCAATTTCTCTGGTACTGTCCCAGCCAGCAACCCCAGATCCAGCTAGTTTACACTGCCAGCTGTGTGTCTCTTACTGTTTCTTTACTTCCGAAGGACTTTAAGCATCTCCTCATGCAGGTATGCAAACTCACTGCTTTGAGAAGAGGCAGAGCGGCAAAGTCACAATCACTGATCTGGCTCTCCTCTAAAGCTGCCACAGCAGCTGTGGACTCCTGGGCAGGGCCTGGGGACCCTCCCATTGGCCTACAAAACCTCCTTACCATCCGTTTTTAAACATCCTCTGCAACCTTTGGCTTGCAAACTTCATATCAGCTGGAATTCTGTGGGCTGTTCACTCTGTTCCTCAGAAGATCATCTAGGTGTCTCAGTTGGGTACATGAACAAATGGATTCAGCTCCCACCTACCTCACTGCCATTTTCCCTCTTATACTTCAATTTTAAATATCTGGGTAAAGTAGCCTTGGTTGTAGGTCCTTGCTTTTCATCACCTTGAATATTTCACACCAATCTCTTCTGACCTGAAATGTTTCTGTTAAGAAATCAGATGACTGTCTAGTTTGAACTCCCTTGTAGGTAACTGCTTTTCTCTGGCAACTTTTAAGATTCTCTCCTTGTCTTTAAGCTTTGCTATTTTATTTATGACGTGTCTTGATGTTTTTATTTATAATTTGTCTTGATAGGTCTCTTTGGGTCCATTTTGTTTAGGACCCTACTGTTCTTGCACGTGTGTGTGTGTGTGTGTGTGTGTGTGTGTTTTCCTTCATCAGGTTAGGGAAGTTTTTGGTCACTATTTCTTTATAGAGAATTTTGATGCCTTACTGATTCTCTTCTTTTTCTGGTATTCCCATGATGCAGATATTGTTATGCTTCATGCTGTCCCAATGGTTTCTTAAACTCTCTTCATTTTTTAAGTCTTCTTTTTTTCCATCTTTTTCTTATTCTTGCTGTTCTGCTTTGATGTTTTCCTCTACTTTGTCTTCCAAATCATTTATTCAATACTCTGATTCATGTAACCTACTGTTTATTCCTTTCAGTTGTATTATTCATTTCAGATATGGCATTCTTTATTACTGACTTGTCCTTTTTTATGGTTTCTATGACTTTTTTCATGTCTTTGAGTATCATAATCTTTACTCTAAACTTTATATATGATAAATTACTTGCCTTCATGTCATTTTGTTCTTTTCCTGGGGAATTCTCTTGTTCTTCATTTCTGGTGTGATTCTTTGTCTTCCTATTTTGGCTTTCTCTTTGTGTTTGTTTCTGTGTATTGGGTAGATCTGCAAAGACTCTGGTGCAGACCTATGGTAGACATTCCCTATGAATGGCTCTGGACAACCTATTTGGAACTATCGGTGTTTCTCAGATTGTGGCTGGCTCAGAGGAGGGTCTGCTAAAATATCAGTACTTCCAGAGTTCCCTGTTGCCTGCAGGATTTCTGTTGAGTTTAAACACTGAAATTACCTTCAGCTGTACTCTTCTGCAGTCTGGCTTAAACTCCACTGGTTGAGCAAGAGGGATTACATAGGGTGGGGCTATTGGTTCTTCTCGCCTCAAGGCCACTTGGAGTTGTGTGCTCTGCCTGAGAAAGATGGCTTCTGCAGTATGAGAAATGGCTCAGTAAAGTGATCCTGGTGGATGATCCTTTGGTTATCTGATCAAAACCACTGACCCCAGACTCCATTTTCATAACTCTAGTGTGGTCTGTCCTCCCTCCCCTGGAGCCTAGAGTAAGAGGATACAAAGGAAATTTTCTGCATTGGCTTTTTTAAAAGCTCTCTACATCCCTAGACATATTTTCCTGCAGAAAACAAACAAGCAAACAAACACCCTGCTTTCCACAGCTGGATGTTATTTGGGTTTCTTTTCTGGTTTTTGGTGCTTTAGGTTAGGGAGCCCAGCTTGGAGTTTAGACCTCAAAGTTCTAAGTGGAAATCTCTGGCCACTGAAATATCCCTCCAGAACTTGAGCTGCCACTTGTGGGAGCTCAGCTATCCCTCTTTTGCTTTTGTGCTTCCTGTAAGTCTCATTGTGGTGATGTGGTTTCTTTCATATGTCCTTGAGTATAAGAAGTTACTTATATCTTTTCTCCAGCTAGTGTTCAGTTGGTAATTCAGGATGATTTTTCTATAATTAAGTGTAAATCAGGTTTCATTCTGAGGGGCAATGGAACTTTCACTTACTCGGCCACTATCTTGAAAAGATCTTACTTTCTCTTAAACTACTAGTAAGGAGAGGGAAAAAAACACCTCCTCCTAGTCCTCATGTAACCATATGCAGTCTGCTGCCTGATTCAACAAAATCGAAACTCAGGAGACAGGTGGGCAAAATGGAAAGTGGTTTATTCAGATTCCAGCAAACTGAGAAGATTGTGGGATCTTTTTTCAAAGTCCACCTAAACATCTCAGTGTAGGGAGAAGTTTTTATAGGGAGAGAGAAAAAAAACAAATGCAGAGTTTAATGGGAAGGTATTGAATAGTTCTCTACATGTAGACCAGCACAATTTATTCTCATAAGGACCTCAGAACTGGTCAGCAATGGCTTTATGTGCATAGTTTTAGTTTTTGTCTTTCTGGTTTCCTTTTATCTTGGTATTATGGTTGCATGTCAGCAAATCTTCCAGAGCTGAGATGACTAAAGTTCAGAATCTGTATGTTTTGAAGTTGGTTCCTAAGATTTGTTTTACAAATATTTATTTATTTATTTTTACACAGAGGGGAAGGGTGGGAGAAACAGAGGGAGAGGAACATCAATGTGTGGTCACCTCTTATGCACCCCCAATGGGGAAACAGCCTCAACCCAGGCATGTGCTCTGACTGGGAATCGAACCAGTGACCCCCTGGTTTGCAAGCTGGTGCTCAATCCACTGAGCCACACCAGCTAGGGCTGAAGTTAGCTACTAAGGTTTTTATACAAACATGCTATTTATCTATAAGCTACATATTAGTCAGAGTCAACATTTACAAAAACAATGCAAAAAAAAAAAAGTGTGTTAGGTTACAATTCCCCAGTGTCAATTTTCTCATTTCCATGGGAATTAGAGGGTTGTAGCCAAAACATTGAATAAAAATAAAATATTCAGAATTCAGCCTCATTCAGAGCTGAAAAAAGTAAATTTTATAGACTATTAGCTAAAGAAGACTCTAATTTCTACAATTGTGCTATAGATTCTATTGAAGCACAACTTTTCTTTCTTAAGTTATTTTTTTCATAGAATCAAACCAGGACCAATTCATTTACTGCATTACATTCAATCTCATTTTGGCCTAATTATTTGCACAAATACAACAGAAATAGCAATTGATTATGTAGGTTTTCTTAAAACTACTTTGCTGGAATCTTACTGGGAGTTTTCAGGTTAAATTTTAATTAATGTCTCAGGGCAAAAGAGTAAGCTGTACTGTTACAATTATTTTTTAGCTGCAATACCTACAGATTTGGAGAAATAACTCAAATTTTTGAGGTCTTGAATTTTTTCTTTGCCATCTCTCAGGGAAGCAAAATTTTCTTTTTACTAGAAAATACTGCCATGCACCTTATGAATAATCAAGTTACCAGGCCATTTCTCCAAGGGTCTTTTATCAGCTACAAAGTCAGTTGTTTCCTTAAAGCTTTTTGCTGACATCCAGAGCCTAGGCATGTCCCTTGCAAACATGACATTTCACTGAAACTTTTAGTTAACAGGGCCACAGTTAGAAACTGGTTTTATGTGTCCTGTTAAAGAAATTAGATTCCTGTTGGATTCATGCAAACAAATATATTGCTATGAAAATAATACTCCTTACTCATTATAAGTTTTTTTTTAATTCTGGAGGTATCAAGTGGTGAGATAAGTTGCTACAATTTACCAAATCACTCTAAGAAAACAAACATTTTTTATAGAAATCAGTAATATTTTTAATAAAGTCATGAAAATTATAACTATCTTCATTTCCTTTAGTTCCATAATCACTTCTGGTTTCTCTTAATTATTTGACAGTACTTCGTTGAATTCTGTTATCACTTAGAGTTCTATGGCAGTTTGCAAATATATTAAAGTCAAATGAATGCTTGTCTCTGAGTCACAAAAATACTTAAAATGACATGCTATAGATCTGATTATAATACAATTGACAAAACAAGTTACCTTTTTGGTAAAAAAAATTATGATAACACAGAATTACAAATAACATTCTATCAGGGAGTTTCAGCCAAGATGGAGGTGTAGATAGAAACCCTTGGCTTTCTCACACAACCAAAAGGAAGATAACAACCAATCTAAAATCAGTAAATAACCAGAAGTGTCAGAAAGTCAAATTGCATGGAACTTCAATAACCAAGGAATTAAAGAAACAGTCAACCAGACCAACCAGACCAGGTGCACCAAGACAAAGAAATAGAGCCCAAATGAAAGAACAGAGCAAAACTCCAGAAAGAGAGCTAAGTGATGAAGAGATAGCTAATCTATCTGATGGAGAGTTCAAAGCCCTGGTAATGAAATTGCTCACAGAACTGATTGAGCTTGGTTGCAAAATGAAAGAATAAATGAAGGATACCCAAAGTGAAATAAAGCAAAATATTCAGGGAACCAAAAGTGACAGGATAGGACTCAAGTCAACAATTTGGAACAAAAGGAAGAAGTATACATCCAACTGGATCATACAAAAAAATGAAAAGAGACTTGTGAACCTTTATGACAACTTGAAATGTTCCAATATCTGAATTATAAGGATGCCAGAATGAGAAGAACAATTGCAAGAAATTAAAATCTTATTTAAACAAATGATGAAGGAAAACTTCCCCTATCTGGCAAACGAAATAGATTTCCAGAAAGTCCAGGAAGCCCAGAGAGTCCCACAGAAGTTGGACCCAAGGAAGAACACATCAAGGCACATCATCATTAAGTTACCCAAGATTAAAGATAAGGAGAGAATCTTAAAAGAAGCAAGAAAAAAGGAGACAGTTACCTACAAAGGAGTTCCCATAAGACTATCAGCTGATTTCTCAAAAGAAACCTTGCAGGCAAGAAGGGGATGGAAAGAAGTATTTGAAGTCATAAAAGGCAAGGACCTACAACCAAGATTACTCTATCCAGCAAAACAGTCATTTATAATGAAAGGTCAGATAAAGTGCCTCCCAGATAACGTCAAGTTAAAGGGGTTCATCATCACCAAGCCCTTATTATATGAAATGTTAAAGGGACTTGTCTATGAAATTGAAGGTCAAAAACTATGAACAGTAAAATGACAACAAACTCACAACAATCAATAATTGAAACTAAAAATAAGAAAAACATGAAAACAAAAGCTAAGCAAACAACCAGAACAGGAACAGAATCAGAGAAATGAACATCACATGGAGGGATTTCACAGGGGAGGGGAAGGGGAGGAATGGGGGGAGAAGTTACAGGGAATAAGAAGGATAATTGATTGACATAAAATAGATGGGGAGAGGTAAAAAATGGCATAGGAAACAGAGAATTCAAAGAACTTATATGTATAACCCATAGACATGAACTAAGTGGGGAATGCTGCAAAGTTGGGGGTGCAGGGTGGAGGGGGGATAAAGGGGGTAAATTGTAATAGCATAATCAATAAAATATACTTAAAAATTCTATCAGACTAAGAAATCAATTAATTTTAAGGGAAGATGGTGCTGAGATGAGGGGAGCTTAACTTACTTGCTCATGCACCCAACTGGGACACTTAGCTGATCTTCTGAAGAACAGACTGAACAGCAAACAGAATCCAAGCTTATATGAACTTTAGAAGTCAAAGATTGCAGAGGACATAAAAAAAAAATGAAGGGTAAGGAAATTGTGTAGTAAGAGAGGAAAGCCATTGGGCCCTGTACCTGGGACCCCCGCATGGAGGCTGCATTCCCAGTCCTTACTGCCATAGGAGTTTTGGAGGAGAGCTGGGTCAAAGATTCTAACTTCCCAACTCCCTCCTCTCCCAGAGCGGGGATACCAGTGCCCTCTAAGAGAGACATGGATGCTTGAAGTCCCTGGGGGCATGAAGATATAGTGGGAGACACACAGAAGAGGGCATTCCCCAGCTTGGACTGTGGTCACTGGCTCCACAGTACAAAAGAAATAGGGGAGCAGGGAGACACCTGGAGATAGAAGAATTGGGCCATGACTGACCCAGAGAGTCTCAGAACTGGTCAGAGTTGGGCTGTGTAAAAAGCCCAAAGCTTGTTAAAAAGGGCACCCCAAAACAAAGGGAAACAAATAAAAAGGAATGCAGCCTCTGTGCAAGGACCCCTCCCTCACAGTAGCAGGCCAGAAAAGAGTGAGGAAGAGAGGGGCTACACAGATGATCAGAGGAGGGCAGAAGGGGCCCAGCAAGTCAGCAGTCCCCAGAGAGACATAATATAATAGGGGAATAACTCCTGGAAGGGAATTTGACAGTGCACAGCACCCAGGCCAGTAAAGAGGGGGGAGGAGGGATTCAGGTTGCTCAGTGTGGTGGATTGAAAGTGCCAATCTGGCACAGATGGACATTGGGAGCCATGCAGTGCTCAGAAGGCTTGGGCTGGAGGCTGGACAAAGGTGAATATTGCAGCCCAGACATAGGCTCCATCCTTGCAGAACCACAGGAAAGGAAAAAAGTGAAGCCCAGCCCTCCTCTGCCTGTAGCATCCTAGTTTCTATCCCTTACTCTTACTATATCTTACCATCTAATCTTGCACAAGCACTGTTTTCTGGATTCAGGTCACATTTTTTCTACCCTCTAATGAGAAGCTTATCTCTTTTCAACCATTTATAAAAAGTGGATAGTTGGGTGAAATATGATTCTCTCTGTACTTCTCTAAGGATCCCCCATCTGTTCTCTATGTTTTCATACTTTAAATCCTATAGAATAAAGAATCCTATAGAATACTTTGCCTCTGACTTGTTCTCTTTTGCCTTCACCCTGCCACTGATCTCACACAAGACAAGGTAGGGGCTATAAACACCAGTAAATCTGCTTCCTCCCCAATTTTACTTCCTCCTTTCCAATTTGGATGCCTCCTATTTCTTTTTCTTGCCTTATCATTGTGGCTAGAAATTCCAATGCTATGATGAATAAAAGGGGTAAAAACAGACAAGTTTTCTTTTTTCTTGAACTTAGGTAGGAAGATTTTTTTTTGCTTATTGAGTATGATGTTGGCTGTAGGTTTCTTATTTATGGCCTTTATTATTTTGAGATATGCTCTCTCTATTCTCACTTTGCTGGGCATTTTTTCATATATGGGTGCTGTAATTTATCAAGTGCTTTTTTAGCATCTGTTGATATCATCATGTAATTTTTCTTTCTTTTTGTGTATGTGGTATATTATATTTATTGTTTTGTGAATATTATACCATCCTTGCATGCCTAGAATGTACCCTGTTTGATCATGGCATATGATGATTTTTATATATTGATGGATCTTTTTTACCAATATATTGTTGAGGATAAACCATCTATGTTCATCAGCAATATTGGCCTGTAGTTTTCTTTCTTTTTGGTACCTTTGTATAGATTTGGAATTAGGATATCCCAGGCCTCATAAATTGTTTGGGAGTCTTCCATCCAAAAAGTTTTTGAATTTTTTGGAATAGTTTTAGGAGGATAAGAGTTAGTTCTTCCTTGAATGTTTGGTAAAATTCACCTGTGAAGCTGTATGTTCCAGTGCTTTTGTGAGCCAGGAGTTTTTTGATTGCTACTTCAATTTCAATAATTCGTGTCAGTCCATTCAAGTTTTTCCTTCTCAATTCAGTTTTGGAAGACTATATGTTTCCAGAATTTTTTTTGTTTTGTTTTGTCAGGTCTTCAGATTTCTTGGCATATAGTTTTTCATAGTTATTTCTTTTTCTTAAGTTCATATTTATTTATTTTTAGAGAGGGCAAAGGAGGGAGGGAGGGAGAGAAACATCAAGATGTGGTTGCCTCCCATGTGCCCCTTACTGAGGACATGGCCTGCAACCCAGGCATTTGCCTTCAACTGAAAATTGAGCCACTCACCCTTTGTTTCACAGATCAGCAGTCAATGCACTGAGCCACACCTGCCAAGCCTTTTCAAAGTAATTTCTTGCAATTCTTCACATGTCTGTGCTATCAGCTGTAATTTATTCTCTCCTTTCTGATTTTATTTATTTGGGTCATTTCACATATTTTTCTTGATAAGTCTTATTAAACATTTGTAAATTTTGTTTATTTTTCAGAGCCAGCTCCCAGACTTATTGATCCTTTGCTCACTTAGTCTCTAAGTCTTTTAATTCTACTCAGATTTTGATTATTTTTTTTCTTCTACTGGCTCTGGGCTTTGTTTGCTGTTGTTCCTCTAGTTCATGTGAATTTAAGATTAGGTTGTTTATTTGAAATGTTTCTATCTTTTTTAGGTAGGTCTGTATCACTATTAACTTCCCTCTCAGGACTGCCTTCACGTGTCCCATAAGTTTTGGGTTGTTGTGTGTTAATTTTTTTCCAGAAAGGTTTTGACTTCTTCCTTGATCTCATTGTTAACCCATTCATTATTAATAGTGTGTTATTCAGTCTCCATGAATTTGAGATTTTTTTAGTTTTTTCCTTGAGGTTGGTTTCTAGTTTTGAGCCATTTTGTTTCAAGAAGATGTTTGCTATGATTTTGATTTTCTTGAATCTGTTGAGGCTTGTTTTTGACCTACCATGTCATCTATCTTTGAAAATGTTCCATGTGAATTTGAAAGGAATGTATATTTTGCTTTTGGGGGTGAATGGTTCTGTAAATATCAATTAAAACATTTGATCTAGAGTGCTATTCATTGCCACAATACCATTGTTCTCTGCTTGGAAGATCAATCCATTTTTGACAATAGGATGTTAAAACCCCCTAATACAAGTGTGTGGCTTTGACTACTTTTCTTGAAGTTCTCCAAGATTTTCCTTATGTATTTGGGTGCTCCTATGTTGGGTGTTTATATGTTTACAAGGGTTATATCTTGTTGATAGATTGTACCCTTAAGTGTCATATAGTGTCTTCCTTTGCCTTTTCTTTATGGCCTTTGTTTTGAAATCTACTTTGTCTGATATAAGTATTGCTATCCCAAAGTAGTTTTTTTTTTCATGTCAGTTTGCTTGGAATGTGTTTTCCATCATTTCCCTTTCAGTCTGTGTAGTTCTTTTGTTCTATGGTGGGTCTCTTATAGACAGCATATATGTGTGTCATGTTTTCTTATTTATTCAGTGACCCTATGTCTTTTCATTGGAGTATTTAATCAATTTACATTTAAAGATATCATTGATAGGTACTTATGCATTGCCATTTTCCCCTTTGTTCTTGTGTTCCCTCTCTCTCTCTCTTTTTCTTCATCTCCTTAAAGCAGTCCCGTTAGCACCTCTTGCCATGCTAGTATGGTAGAGATGTATTCTTTTAGTCTTTTTTTTTTAAGTTGTTTTTCAAGTACAGTTGTGCTCATTTTCACCCCATCTTGGATCCCAGCCCCACCCATTCCCACCTGCCACCCTCAAATCAGCCCTCTTTGGTTTTGTTCGTGTGTCCTTTATATATATATTTTTTATGAATCTTCCCCTATTTCCTCCCCTTACCCCTTTTCCTCCTCCCCTCTGGTTACTGTCAATTTGTTCTTTAATTCAAGGCTTCTGTTTATATTTTGCTACTTGTTTTGTTGATTAGGTTCCACTTATAGGTAAGATCATATGGTGTTTGTTTTTCACTGCCTTTTCACTTAGCATAATTTCTTTTTTAATCTGCGAATCTCCTTAATTTGCCTTACTTTTTAAATGAGAATCTTGCTGAGTAGAATAGTCTTTGTTTCAGGCCTTTTCATTTGGAATATTTCTTGTCTTTTTCTTCTGTCTTTTAGTGTTTCTGTTGAGTAGTCATCTTATAGCCCTACTGCACCCCCCTTGTATGTTATTAGCCATTTCCCCATTGCTGGCTTTAACATTTTCTCTTTGTCTTTAAATTTTGCCATTTTTTATTATGATGTGTCTTTGACTGGGCCTCTTTGGATTCATCTTGTTTGGGACTCTGTGCTTCCTGAATTTGTGTGACTTTTTCTCTTATCAAGTTAGGGAAGTTTTCCATCATTACTTTTTCAAACAGCTTTTGTATGCCTTGCTCCTCTTCTTCTACTTCTGGTATTCCTGTTATATGGATAGTATTATGTTTCACATTTTCTTGAAGCTCCCTTAAACCCTCTTCATTTCGTCTTAGTCTTTTTTCTTATTTCTTTTTCTCTGGAACATTATCTCCCTTGTCTTCCATATCACTGATTTAATCCTCTGCTTTATCTAGCCTGTGTTTAATTCTTTCTGTTCTGCTTTTCAATTCAGAAATTGTATTCTTCATTTCCTCCAGGTCTTATTGAGTGTTCTTTGTCCTTTTCCATGTTGTAGCTTGTGGTAATTTCTTTGTAGTTTTCCTGTAGTTTTTTGTAGTTCTCACTGAGCTTATTGGGCTTCATTATAACCATTATTTTGAACTTAGTGTCTGATTATTTACTTGCTTCCTTTTCATTTAACACTCTTCCTGAGAATTCCTCCTTTTCTTTCAATTGGGGGTTGTTTGTCTCCCCATTTTAGGTATTCTTCTTGTATGTTCCTACTACTTAGATTAATCTGCTTTTATTGCCTGTCTTTGTGGTGTGATTTTTTATGGTGGGAGACCTGTGGGATTCAGTGGTGCAGTCTTCTTGATTACCTGAACTTGATGCTCTTGGGATGAATTTTATGTTGTGTACATTAGCTTTCTCGTTGTAATTGGGTTTTGATTGTCGTTGGGTCATTCTTTGGTGAGTCCTTCCCTCTAGCTGGCTGACTGAGAGTCACTCTGCCCACCATGTCTTCTATGCTATTGTGCAGGTGTACTTTTATTTTTCTGTCTGCCTCTGGAGATGTCAGATGGTGTCCTAGTCTAGCCTTAGATTTCTTGCTCAAGACATGAGGGATAAACAGTCTATGGCTGACTCTTTCAGTTGTTTTTCCAGCCACTCTGTAGTCAGCAGTCACGCTTAAGCACTACAGGGTGGGGCAGAGTAATTCCTGTGGGTGGCACTATTCCTTCCACTCAGGATGATGCCCCATGGGGGGAGTGGTCTGCCTGAGTAAGATGGCTCCTGATGATGGAGGATGACTTAGCATCAGGATCCTGGTGGCTGCTTTCTAAGTTCTCTCCCCAAAACCACTGTCCCCAGTTGCTCCTTAAGTGTCTCTATTTCAATCTTCCCTTACCTTTGCTGGTACTCAGAGTAGGTGGATGCAAATGAAATTGTATGTGTTGTCCTTCAAAAGGCTCTCTATAATTTAAGCCATCTGAACATGGCAGAGAGGAACACTGCTGCTTTTCACAGCTGGATGTTACATGGGCTCTTTTTGGGTTCTGGTGCTATAGGTCATGGAGCCCAGCTTGTGGTTTAGACTCTGCACTTTTCAGTGGAATCCCATGGCTCCTAAAATGTTTCCCAAGCACTTTATCTGTCATCCATGGAAGCTCAGCCGGCCCTCTCATATCTCCTCTGCACTCCATATAGATTTTCTCTCTTTCTCTGGTTATAAGTCATCTTTCCCACTTTTGTTCAGTTGTTTATTCTGCATGATTTCTCTATAATTTATTTGTAATTCTAGAGTAGTTCTGAGAGGGGGTTCATGTAGCTTGTGCTACTCATTCACCATCTTGGATCTGTAGAATAATTTTCTTTTAATTCTACATTACTAAAATCATATTTATCCAATTTAATTATAATATTTTATTCTGAGAAGCCTTAGTTGCTAGTGATAACTAAAAGTATTATTATTTTTTAGATTTTTAAATTTATGATACTATTTATACCTTTGAGTAATTTTTTCATTTATAAATATTATACTTTTTTTTTTTTTTTTTAAAGATTTTATTTATTTATTTTTAGAGAGGGAAGGGGGAGGGAGAGAGAGAGAGAGAGAAACATCAATGTGCGGTTGCTGGGGGACATGGCCTGCAACCTAGGCATGTGCCCTGACTGGGAATCGAACCTGCGATACCTGGTTCGCAGCCCGCGCTCAATCCACTGAGCTACGCCAGCCAGGGCTTATAAATATTATACTTTTAAGAGGCACAACAGAGATGACAATGACTTTTTGTAAACTCAGGCAAAAATAAACATTTTATGTTAATAATTTTAACAAACATAAAATAAATTTATACTATCCATTGAATTCTTGATGATTACTGCATTCCTTTGGTGTGCTCAGAAGTGAGCTGTCTCATCAGCTGATTTCCTTTACAATTTTAGGGAGCCTGGAGAAGAAGAATAAGAGATTTTAGCTTCTTGAGTTTTCTTTTTTAAATGCTAATTTTTTTATTTTATTTTTTACATTGCAGTGGGATAGTTGACCCTGCTGCTCCTACAGCCTGCACTGGGTTTGAGAGAGGCGATAATTTCCCTACTATTTCTGGTACTGCAGCAACTCCTGGAACTCCAGGAGAAAAATTTAGATTTTAAAAAAAGACTGTTTTCTCATTTCTATCTATTTTATCTGAGTTTTACATTCTGGGAGAAGGGTGAGATTTTTTCTCCCTCTTTGGATGTCAATTTTAATTTTCTCTGAGTAGAATCCATGTGATGTAACAACCTGAAAGCTTGCATATAGGAAATCTTACCTTATTTACCAGACTTTTGACCAAATAATTCTAATTAGCATAAAATGTAACCTAATGGAATCTCAGATGATATCAAAACTGATGCACTCTTTTCAAAACACAAATACAAAATCCAAAGCAGACAAATTTAAACAGAGAAGTACTCTGAAACTTAATTTTCTGAAAGAAAAATTGAGAACAATGTCTCACATAAACCAGTACTGCCACAACCCTGAGGAGATCCAAATGACATGAAGTCAAAATGGTGGAGACAGAGGATACCCAATGTGTAAAACAGCAAAGATCAGGTTCCCAAAAGATAAGAAAACAAAGAACAACCATAACCAAACTTTTGTGTCAAGCAAATGAAAGCTCTCAAAGAGAAACTAACTTCTTCCCACGGAGGAACACAGAAACAAAACTAACAGTTAAAGAGCAGCATTGCAGTAAAAACAGAATGATAAGAACACCCCACAACACATCAGCAATTAAGAAAGTATTTAGTACCCAGAAATACCTGTACCCACACAAAAAGAATACTATAACCAAATTTTATGCTGGAGAACTAATATTTTTCTCATCACAAAGACTTGCCTCTCACTGAGTGGTTCCTACCAAATGATTCCCACAGAATCCAAGAGTGATTCAAAGAACCTGAATGGCAGAGTAAAGGGTTTTTGGTTATGCACATCAGGGGCTTACCCAATTGTGAAGTTTGTCAACATCACAGAGACCCATTTCCTTTCACAAGCTCAACACTTCAGGTGTCTGATGCTTTGAGAGAGAGCAAAGAGTTCTCCAAGATAAAAAACAAGCAAACAAACAACTACTATCAGTGTTACAGCCAAGAAGGGGGACCCCAATTGGGCATTCAAAATGGGGTCCAGAACTCAAGGTGTCCAGGAGATTCTAAGATGTCTTCACCCCTTTCCCCACAGGTGTGAGTTGGGGGAAGGGGCACACTGAGCAAGAACATGCAGGGCAGCTTTGCAGCTAATCCATGGCATGGTCATTTAACATGCCTATAGCCTTAGGCTGGTCGCTTGAATATGCTAAATAGCTATGGCCTTGCTCTGGGCCAGGGAGATGGAAAGGGACCCCCCCCCAAGATGTGACTGGGGGGCAGGTCTCCTGAGTTACAGCGCCTGCGTGGGAGCTCAGAGAAGATTGGCTCCATCACATGGGGTGACACCTGCCCAGACCCACAATGGCAACCAGAAAAGCTGGAAAGGACAGCAGATTGAGGGCAGGTATGGCCAAGTGTGGGAGGAGGCAGAAATGGGGCTGCAGAGGAAGGTTGGCATGGGGATTTAAACTCAGACACAGCAGCCATAGAGGAAAGAACCACATGACTTTTGGCAGAGTAGAGGGCTCCCACAGCCCTGTGAGAGAGAATTCACCATGCAGATTTAGCAGAAAATCGCCGCTCAGCCAAAGCTGAGTGGCAACCCCATCTCCCTGCAGCTTTGTGGGGAGAACCACGCGGTTTCACTAGAGTGAAGAACCCCGCAGCTCTGGTAGGAGAGGACTACGTGGCTTTGGGGTGCTCCTTTTGGCTGCATGGCCTGGGAAGCAAGAGAAACTTTGCCTAGAAGAAGGGTAAAAGAACTCTTACCAGTAGGCCATGAGACAGTGCTGCATGGCTTTGGATTAATTGGAGACCCTGCCTGGACAGTGACACAGTTGATGGTGCCAGGAACTGAGGAAAGACTTTCAGCCAACAAGGATTACTGGGAAAAACCAGAGGCTGCTTGAGCCAAGGACTTCTATTTCCTTTCCTGAGACACGGTACTCCAGTCAGGGCAGAGAGGGGGAGGAAGGACTGTGTGCGTTTGTGGGTGTTTTAAGGGACTTTAAGATTTTGATAAAGACATTAGGTCACTACTTTAAGTTTGTAAAGCACTAAATAAACATTTCCTTTCCTTTTCACAAATCTCTGGCATTGAGAGACATCTTTGCTATAGACGGCAGACATAATGGACCTGGGGGTATCTTTCAGTAATAGTATATCATCTCAGCACCACCCGCCCCCACCTTTGTTTGTTCTGTAACATCAGCAGCTGCTGAAAAATTCCTGCAATCCCTTCTATTGAAACAGTGTACCATAGCCACTGGGCCTCCCAGCCTGGGTTCTTTAGGCTTTACCAAGGTCTGAATTGTCCTGACGGTGTTGCCAAAAACTGTTATCATATGCAGGTCTGTCTACTTGCCACAAAAAAGAAAATCTCATGAGACAGGTGCTGGTGAAAAGTGTTTTCTTCAGATGCCAGCAATATGAGAAGATAAGAGACTCAACTCAAAACCCATCTTAACACCTCTGTGCAGGTAGGGATTTTCATACAAAAAGAGGGAAAGCATAATAATGAGATGAAGGGGGAGTCATTGAAAAGTTATCTACATGCCAATCAGGACAGTCTGTGTCAACCTGGTTTTCTTCACCCTGGTTAAACATTATCCTGGTTTTATGGTTGAGGTGAAACCAGAAAAGACACCAGCATTCATGCTGCCTATCACATACCAAATCCAATAAGCAGAGAGAGGGTTTGAATCTTTATGGGCATTTTATTCAGATGGCCAGTGATCTGAGAAGATGGTGGGTCTGCACCCTAACAAAACCATCTTAACATTTTCTTTCCAAGCCAGACTTTTATAACAGGGAATAAACAAGGTCCAGTAAGGGGTTTTGAAATTCAGGGAAAGTTAAGTGAAAGAAACTGCAGCATTCTCATTCTGTAGCTGTTCCCAGGGGCAGTTGTTCATCTGTCTCTCCTTGGAACACAGTGGCCTGGATACCTCCACTTGTCCCACAGGTGGTAATCTCTAGTGGTGCCCCAGGAGGTCAGAAGTCTTCCCTGGGAGAGGTGGGACTTATCTGCAGTTCCTGAAACAATAGCTTTAACATATGCATTACCTACTAGATTTGTTAACTATTTACCTTAAACTAAAATTTTCCAACTCTTGAATCCCCTATCAGAAGGTCATCAAAACTTCCAGAGCTGAGTAGTCTGGAGGTTATAATCTACATCTTTTGAAGTTAATTCCTATGATTCTTATACATGCATGCTGTTTATCTACAAGTTACATATAAATCACAATCGGCATTTACAGAAACAATGTGAAAAGAATTGTGGGGTGGGCTAAATTTCCCACTGTTACACTTGGAGCAGCCTTATGCCTGCTTCTTTTTTTCTTTTTTTTCCTCTCTTGATCCAATTTCATTCCCCCATAACCTTTTTTAAGGTGAACATACTCCTTTACAAGAGTTTTCTTGTGAACCTACTAATAATTCTGTTGCCTTTTCTCCCAGAAACCAGTAGGCATATTACTTAGAATAGGTCAGAATAGCTAGGGTTACATGTTCAATAATTAAGTTAGATTCCTTTGTGAGCTCATTGGAGTTCTGGAGAAAATTGTGGAAACTTTTAGGCAGATTTTAAAAAATTCTTATGTAACCCAATGAATATATACAATTGCTTATTCTCCTCTGCCAGAGATCAGCTTTTCTTCAAAGAAAACTGCTAGAATTCCTGTTTATCATTGTCTGAATCTCTATTTTCATTTTCTTCTAGGTCAGCAGGAAGTGGCAGTGGAGAAGATAAAGAGAAACTATAAGGGGAAGAAAGAAGAGAGGGGTTAGACAAGTCTAGACAAGAAGCTCAGAAACCAAAGAATGTAGAGGACCTATAGAGTGTGAGAGAATGTTGTGCTGACATTTATTAGCTTCCCAACTCTTCTTTAGTTTGGAAATAATCTCTAAAACTTCTTTTTTAAAAAAATATTTTATTTATTCTTAGAGAGGAGAAAGGAAGGAGAAATGGAGAGACACATCAATGTGTGGTTGCCTCTCCTGTGCTCCCCAATGGAGACCTGGCCCACAAGCCAGGCATGTGCCTTGACAGGGAATCGAATTGGCCACCCTTCAGCTCACAGGCCAGCGCTCAATCTACTGAGCCACACCAGCCTGGGCTAATCTTTAAAATTTCTTAACATTTTAAAAAATAGAACTTATCTGTGCTTCTCTTAGAAGCTTCTCATTTCCAAATAAAGATATGTTTTCCATTCATTTAGGTTTATTTTAAAGCCAGCATATTTTAATTTTGCATATAAAAAATTAATTTAGATGCACAGAGAAACTGCATTTTGGCCATCTTTTTTTTATTCTTTATTTTATTGATTATGTTATTACAGTTGGCCCATTTTCCCCCTTCACTCCCCTCCACCCTGCCCATCCCCTCCCACCCACATTCCCCCCTTTAGTTCATGTCCATGTGTCATAAGTTCTTTAGTGTCTACATTTCCCATACTATTCTTACCCTCCCCCTGTCTATTTTCTACCTACTGTCTATGCTACTTATTCTCTATATCTTTTC
>PVIA01011297.1:0-45428 GCA_004024845.1 Tonatia bakeri
GAGAGGGAGAGGGAGAGGGAGAGGGAGAGGGAGAGAAACATCAATGTGCGGTTGCGGTTGCTGGGAGACATGGCCTGCAACCTAGGCATGTGCCCTGACTGGGAATTGAACCTGCGATGCCTGGTTCGCAGCCCGCGCTCAATCCACTGAGCTACACCAGCCAGGGCAGAATAGGACATTTTCTGACAGTGCTAGTCAATGGCAGGATGGGGTCGGGAGTGTTGTCTTACTGTCGAGTGGCAGAGATGTGAAAGGAGGAGGGTGCTGCTGGAGGAGTAAGGGGTGGGGGGGATGCTGCACTGTTTTAAAAGGCAGACATTATATATGTTGTCTCCACTAACCAACTACATGTTTGACCTTGGATGACTCATTTAATCTAAATTTCTTCTCTCTGTATAAGGACCAATGAAAACAAGAACTTAGCACCTGCCTCCTCCTACCCACGATGCATGGGATGCATGGAGTATCAATCCAAATGTTTGACAAAATATTTGTGTCATACATAATTCATTAAAAGCCAATCAAACCAATGGTTACCCTGGACCTCAAAAAAGCCCTTTCATAGAATATCTGCTCTAAAAGTTTGCATGAAGTAACAGATGCATAAATAGTACCTTCTCCTGAGAGAGGATAGAGCCTGCCTGTACCCATCTTTTCTCCACAAATCTTGTATCTTAGCCCATGCTCCCCTCCAGTAACAGACCCCACCCACCCAGGGATGGGCTGGTCCTTGGGGTCTTCCTGAGAATCCTGGAAGGAAATATAAACTTGGAAGCGTATGACCCCAGGGCAGTGGGTAGCTGTTTTCACATGGAGAAAGTTTCCTGGACTGGGAGATTCAGTGAGGTTCCAGAACAGATGTAGCAAGCTGGGGAACAAATGAGTGCAGTGGTCAGAGAAACATTTGAGTTTAAAATGCCAGTGGAGCTGTAGTTACAGCTCTATCAACAACTACCACTTACTGAGGGTTTAACCCATACCAAGCACTTTATATGCAATGAAGAAACTCTATGGGGTGACTACGATTCATCCATTTACATATGACAGCACTGAGGCTTACAGAGAGAAACTTGAGGTTAAGGAGTGGTGCAGTAGAGATGCAACACCAGGTCTGTTCTGACTCCAAAGGCTGTCTTTCTAACCACAAGGCTGCTCTGACTTCCTGTGACAAGATCCAAGATGCAGCCACAATAGTGGGTGGACATTAAGAGGAAAGGAACCCTGACATCCTCCGCACAGTGTCAGGCCTTGGGGTGGGAATGGGGACTGAAAGGCATGGCTCAGTCTTCTCTGACAGTGGGAAAGGGACTGGGGCGAGAGTAACCAGTGGGGTGGCCTGTAGAACTCCTGTGGTGTGGCACAACGTTTATGATCTCCACTGTAGAGAACAGCTGCTAAGACTGGCCAGAAAAAGCAATGATAAACAAGGCGGAAGGCACATGGGGCTTGGGTGAAAGAGCAGCTTCTCCTACCTCTTGAGGAATTCCAAACCCCCAAACATCTGTCTAGTCCTCCAGCATATCAGTCTCATATAAAAATTATGAAGAAAGCAATTGGATTTAATCTTACCCTTAGTATTTGCATTAAAAAGAAAAAAACCATTCACCCCAATGCATCCCTAGTTGACAGAATTTCACGTAACAACAGGCTATTATCAAACTTTGCATTAGAAGAAAACTTTTGGTGTGACAAATTCCTCTTAAAGGCCCAATTCCTGATTACAGACAATCAGTGACCTTGTAACTTGTGCCTCCATGGAATGTTCTGGATTATAAACAGTAATGAAGGGTCTACCAAAATGAACCATCTTTTCTGGGAATCCCTGATGGAGGAGGGAAAGGGTACAGATTCACTTTCCCATTCCCCTACCTATGTACCACACCCAGTTACTAAGGGTGTTATATTCATGAATATAATCAGAAAACCTTTTCTTTTGGTAATTTTTATATATATATTTTTTGTAATTTTTATATTTTATTAATTAAAACAGATTTTAGTTTAAGGTCATCTTATTTTGAGCCCCAAAAGATCAACTCTACTTCTCAGAATATTTCAAAATTTGTTTTTCATTATTCCTCTCCTAGATTTGGGGCCTGACTCAGCCCTCAATATCTGTATGTTGGAATCTTGAAGTGCCCAAGACTAGCCCATCTCCCAACACACCTTGGAGATCATCACATCGGTACTTCTGCTCAATCTCATTTAACAATTTGTCTTTTCCACATGTGCCATAGTGTCAAAAATTTCCAGGGATTCTAGCATTTAATTCTCATTAGTTTAAAAGTCTAGAGTGAATGAAATGAAGTCAATTAGAATTGGTTACTTTTATTAGAAGAAAACTTTTGGTGTGACAAATTCCTCATAAAGGCCCAATTCCTGATTACAGACAATCAGCGACCTTGTAACTTGTGCCTCCACGGAATGTTCTGGATTATAAACAGTAATGAAGGATCTACCAAAATTCCAATGTCATTCAATCATTTCTTTCTCTTCAAACCTTAATTACACCTTAAATATTACATTTGTTTCTGTCTTCAACCTTGCTCTTTTGTTTTTATGACAATTCCAGAGTCATTACTTAATGACCTAACCAAAAAAACAAAATGTGATACAAAGACCTAAAGGTATTTCCAGGAGAATGCAGTGGACCATCCTTGGGCTATGGAAAGTACCTTATAAAATTAGATTACATTGTGAAAATGTAAAAAACAAGCTTACAGAAACTAACATGTATAGTCTGACCTAAAATCTGACTACAATGAGTACTTAAATATTAAAAATAAAAAAGCAACAAGCAAAACAATAACAAAAATTTCTCTGTAGCATTAACCTAGAGAATAAAGAAGCTGCCATTCTATGTTTAGGAGAAAGAACCAGGGAAGGAAGAAAAGCTAACACATGCTTAAGTGTGGCGGAGCCAACACCAAAAGCTAATCACTCCGCCCCTGGACATGCTGCTTTACTGCTGTTGAAAACATCAACAGGCAATTTCTGAACTCCTACTTACATGCCAAACACTGGGGTGCACAAAACCCTTTACATCAGTAATACATACTCACGACAAATAAAATAGTGGAAAACCGACCAGCTACATAAATAAATAAATGAAACAAACATTACTAAATAGAATAACTACTGATTACATGTTTTGTACATGTAATGTACATTTGTACCTGTAGATGGTTTTTGGGAAAATTAAATCATGTTATGGGTTCTGTTTTATGGCCTGCTTTGCAAAATAAAATAAATAGGTCAAAAATTTATTGACACACATGTCAACACACATAGGAGGTCTTGTATTTCAGCTATATTGCTATAAATCTTAACATAACTCATAAGGATAATTACAAAATATCATCCAGGACATGAAAAAGTTAAATGCAACACAAAGTAACTAGGTACACATTACTTATAGCAAATGAACAAATATCGTGGGTTTATATAGGGCAGGGATAAACTTGTATGTAAGTCACACTCAGGCAGCATATGGCCTACAACATTCTTTTTGTTGATGTGAATATATTTATTAAAAATTGTCACTTCAATCAAAAAATAAATACTAAATTATCCCAGCTAATAAACTGACTAAAAGGCAAAAGGAATTCTAATTTTAAGTGGACATTTGACTCCATAAACATATTCACCACTTAGGAGACGGGCTCTCTGAATCTTAGGTGATATGATACTAGATGCCTCACAGGTGTTAACTTCATTGAACAGGGATCATCATCCCCATTGACAAGGACACTCCCAGCCACTTTTATTCACATGGTATTCTAACTGGTGATAACTGTAGCAAGTCTTGGGCTGAGGTAGGGAAGGGGGTCTCACACCTCCTCCCAGGAGCATCTGAGATGGAGGGCCTTCTTGAATCACTGCTATCCTTGGCTTTTCTAAACAAGAAAGGCAGACTAGAGGAAACTAGTAGGGTCTCTTCTCTCTCCTATAGAGGCTACTTTCCACATAGGAAGCCTTATAAAACAAAACTCAAGATTTCACTTCCTGCTCAGAATCTTCCAATGCCTTTCCATTACAATCAGAATAAAACCCAGCCCCAGCCGGGTGGCTCAGCTGGTTGGAGCATCTTCCCATGCACCAAAAACATGTGGGTTTCATCCCCGGTCATGGCACATAAGGGAGGCAACAAATCAATGTTTCTCTCTCTCTCCCACTTCCCCTCCCTCTAATATCAATAAACGTATCCTGGAGTAAAGACTAAAAAAAAAATCCGCCCTGGCTGGCGTAGCTCAGTGGATTGAGCACGGGCTGCAAACCAAAGCATCGCAGGTTCGATTCCCAGTCAGGGCACATGCCTGGGTTGCAGGCCACAGCCCCCAGCAACCGCACATTGATATTTCTCTCTCTCCTTCTCCCTCCCTTCCCTCTATAAAAATAAATAAATAAAATCTTAAACAAAATTAAAAAAAAAAAAAATTCCGAACTGCTCACTGTGTCCTACAATATCCTGCATGATATGGCCCCCGAATGTTCTCTGAACTTATTCCTATCCCTCCTCTCTCTGCTCTGGCCACACTGGCTTTCTTACTGTTCCTCAAAAATTTTAAGAACAGCCCTGACTGGTCTGGTTCAGTGGATTGAGTACCAGCCTGCAAACCAAAGGGTAGCCAGTTCAATTCCCAGTCAGGGCACATGCTTGGGTTGCAGGCCAGGTCCCAGTTGGGGGTGTACAAGAGGCAACCACACATAGATGTTTCTCTCCCTCTCTTTCTTTGTCTCTTCCCCTCTGTCTGAAAATAAATAAATAAAATCTTAAATAAATTTTTTAAAGAACAGCTCAAATCTTTTGCACAAGCAATTTCCACTACTTCAGGGTTTCTCAACTTCAGCACTACTGACATTTGGAGCCAGAGTATCCTGTTGTGTGTGTGTGGTAGGGGCAGGTGTGGGGAGGTGGGCTGTCCTATGCACTGTAGGATGTTGTTAGCAGCAGCCATGGCTTCCACTTACTGGATGCCAGCAGCACTGGTTCAGAGAGCAGCCACCACAATCACTCAAGATCACACTGTTTTTGAATAAATTTTGAAATCCTTACTATTAAAAAAAAAAAAAGCAGAGCATAATCCCTTCCTCCTCTCTGGTCTGATAAAATACCTACCTGGTAAGATGAAGTGAGGTGAATGACACAGGCATTGTGACTTAACTACAACTGACATTCTGACTCTACATGACAAGCACTTGACAGTTTCTCTCTGGCATGACCAAAGTGCCAGCATCACTCCTCTTGTTCTTTGGAACCATTATTAAGTAATATAAGGGTGACGTGAACACAAGCACTGTAAGACTACACAGTCCATCTGATAAGCAAGACAGCTACTAAGTGACTAGTGGGCAGGTGGCGTATAAAGCATGGATACTCTGGACAAAGGAATGAGTCACATACTGGGCAGGATGGAGCAGGAGGACATGAGACTTAATCATGCCACTTAGAATGATGTGCAATTTAAAACTTGTGATTTATTTCCAGAATTTTCCATGTAATATATTGCATCAAAGGTAACTGAAACTGCAGAAAGTGAAATCATGTATAAGGAAGGACTACTGTACATTGTTTTTTTTTTAAATTTTCATTATAACTTTACTGAAATATTCACAAGAAATATAATCTGTGTCTATATTCTTTTTCAACTACAAACCCAAAATTTTCTGGTTAAATACAAACAAAAATCTAATACTAATACAATCCACATAATAGACATGTTTTAATAAAACAAAAACAATGACGTTGGGTTGAGTAGTGGAAAAATGCATTCTGTGGTTTTCTGCTTCATGTTTATTGCCTTGGTCTTGAACACACTAGAACATTTGAGTCAGCGAGCATTGTTTTCATTGTTCCTTTTTTTTGTTTTTCTCAATTTTTTTAAAATTTTATTTTAATCATTGTTCAAGTACATTTCTCTGTTCTTTATTCCCATTCCAGCCTCCCCCCCCTAGTTTTTGTCCATGTGTCCTTTATATTTGTTCCTGTAAACCCTTCCCATTCCCCCCTGAAGTTCTCTCCCCTCTCTTCTCTGGTCACTGTCAGCCTGTCCTCTATTTTAGTGTCTTTTACTATATTTTGCTTGTTTCTTTGTTTTGTTGTTTAGGTTCCTCTTAAAGGTGAGATCATATGGTATTTGTCTTTCACTGCCTGGCTTATTTCGCTTAGCATAATGCTTTCCAGTTCCATCCATGCTGTTGCAAAGGGTAGGAGCTCCTTCTTTCTTTCTGCTGCATAGAATTCCATTGTGTAAAATGTACCATAGTTTTTTGATCCATTCATTTACTGATGGGGTTAGGGATTGTTCTGTTGAGAGAGAGGTAATATAGTGCTATAGTCGAGTTTGTACTCTGTAGTCAGACTGCCTGGGTCTAAAGTCTGGATCTGCCATGAGTCTTTTGAAAACCTGCGTAACTTCTCCTCATTTAAGTCTCTACATTGATAAAATGGCAATGTGAATAGTATCTAACTCAAGGTTTATTACATAATAGAATTCAGTGAGTTAGTGTATAGAGTCTTGTCAAATACATGGTGACGGGAGGAGACAGTTTTGGGTGGTGAACACACAATGCAATATATAGATGATGTATTATAGAACTGTATACTTGAAACCTATATAATTTTATTAACCAAAGTCACCCCAATAAATTTAATAAAATTCTTAAAATGTAAAAAAAATCGTAGTCTCAGAACAGAGCATTAGTATTTTTTTTTTTTTTTTGCTTTTATTGGTTAAGGTATTTTAAGCTTGGTTTCTGTCACCTTGTAGCCATAGTGATGCTTAAATTTATTTATTTGAGAGAGGGGAAGGGAGGGAGAAAGAGAGGGAGAGAAATGTTGATGTGAAAGAGACATCAACTGGTTGCCTCTTCCATGTGCCCCAACTGGGGACTGAACCCACAATCTAGGCATGGTGCCCTGACTGGGGATCGAACCAGCAGACTTTTGCTGTGCAGGATGACACCCAACCAAACTGAACCACACTGGTCAAAGCAGCTA
The DNA here is from genome assembly GCA_004024845.1 of Tonatia bakeri. Taxonomy (NCBI): domain Eukaryota; kingdom Metazoa; phylum Chordata; class Mammalia; order Chiroptera; family Phyllostomidae; genus Tonatia; species Tonatia bakeri. The sequence continues at coordinate 6,998 of PVIA01011297.1, forward strand.
TAGTGATTTCTTAAAGCAACTTAATTATCAGTCTCTTGCTCAAAATCCCCCTTCAAAAAAAAATCCCATCTCATTCTGTATAAAACTTAAACTCTTACCATGGACTTCAAGGTTCTCTGCCCTATCCTTACCTTACTAGGTAGGTCAGAGGTTCTGGTATGGGCCCTGAGTCCTGTCATAGTGAGCTGAGTAGGGAAACACTGAACCAATCAACAGTCAGACTTGAGGCTATTTTCCAATGCATCACAGCACTCATGGTAACTAGTGTCACAGTCTATTGTCTCGCCCACCAGGCCTGGAACACTTTTAATTGTTCTCACTCATCTCTGCTAGTGTGCAGCCAGCTCACCTGTACTTTATCTACGTGGAAACAGCTAGGTAAAGATTAAAGCAGGCCAGATGACTGGGGCCTACTCCTGGAGTTAGTGGAGCCTCAGGAAAAGTCCTGGAGTGACCAATGACTCACAGGGGTTCCACAACATCAGGATATTTCCACTTCCCTGACTCTGAACATTTTAGCATTAGTCAAAAGTCAGAAATCCCAATCTCATGGAGGGATGGACACTGAAAACAAGCCCCTCTGCAGGAAGACTGCATGGGCCTGAGAAAGCAGAGAGGTACAGGATACAACCCCTGTGTATGCTGGTCCCAGAAGGATTTGGGCAAATGTTGTTTCTCAGATGCTCCGATTTCTGATTTGTAAAGATGAAAAAGGCTGCCAAAGAATCTTGTGAAATCTCACAAACTGACCAGTAACCATAACAGTTCAGAATAGGCCCTGGCCAATGCGGCTCAGTGGACTGAGTACCAGCCTGAGAACCACAGGGTCACTGGTTCAACTCCCAGTCAGGGCACATGTCTGGGTTGCAGACCAGGTCTCCAGTTGAGGGTGTGCAAGAGGCAACTAATCGATGTATCTCTTGCACTTCAATATTTCTATCTTTCTCTTTCTCCTTTTCGTCTCTCTAAAAATGAATAAAACCTTAAATCTAATTTTCTCATGTCTACTCAAATCTCTTTAGCAACTATGAAATTTTAAATCATATCCTCATAAAAGAATGCATCACTGCCATTTTAGTCACCAAAATTAGAACCACAGCATTCTTTTCTTGATTTCTACCTGTTGCTGGGGTCCTGCCTTTCAGAGGTATCTTTTCTCTGTTCTCATTTTCTTCCTTGATTCACTTTTTTAAAAATTCAGATGGTTTAATAATAATTCAAAATGGTTAAAGGCAAATATTTCCTATTATTATTCATTACCAACTTTAACTATAATGACTCAATTAATCCAGGCATGGTTTCCCAAAGCAAACTGAAATGCAAGTATCAAACCAGTAAGATGCTAAAGTCAGTAACTTAAACCTCAGGCAGAAGATTTTATAAACTGATATAATCAATACTGAACTGAAGGTGGTATATGGTATTGTTGTTAATTTGCCACAGAAAATACAGAAATTCCATGAGCTTTTTAAATTAAATTTATTGGGGTGACATTGATTAATACGGTCATATAGGTTTCAAATGTATATTACTATGACACATGATCTGTATATTGCATTGTGTACCCACCACCCAATGTCAAATCATCTTCTGTCACCACATATTTGGACCGCTTTACCTTCTACCGCCCCTGAAACCTCTTCCCTCTGGTAACCACCATACTGTTGTATGTGTTTTCAAGTTTGTTATATATCCCATGTGAGTGAAATCATATGGTTCTATGTTAAGTGAAGTAAGTCAGTCAGAAAGCTTTTTTTAAAAAGCTTGATTTACACCTTGGCCAAGTAGCTCAGTTGGTTAGAGCATCATCCCAATATGCCAAAAAAGCTTGATTCACTATTTTCGTCATTGTTCTGCTTTCCTTCTCATCACTCAACCTTACTCTATAATATTCCCTGGGATATTGTGATTTATAGTAAGAAATATATATATTTGGTCTTCTTCCAAGGTTTGTAGCACAAAGCTCCCTAAAATGCTTGGAGTTTTCTAATAAGAGAAATAAAGTACCTTTTGTTATTTATAGCAAACCTCTTTCATCCAAACCTTAGTTTATGTTGAGGACTTGTTGTCAGGGGAACCAACCAAAGAATTAGTGGTCTGGAACTTTCAGACTTACTCCTCTGGGGAGGAAAAGGGGCAGGAGGTAGAATCAATCAGCCATGGACAATGATTTAAGAAAACACACCTATGTAACGAAGCCTGGAAAAACCTAAAGGCCCAAAGGAAGGGGTTCAGAGAACATTCAAGTTGGTAAACATATGGAGGTTCTAGGAGGGTGGTATGCCTCGAAAGGGCATGGAAGCTCCACACATCTTCCCACATACCCTGTCCTGAGTTATATCTTTTTATAATCTAGTAAGTAAATCAAATCTGTAGGAGGGGTTGTGGGAACCTCTGATTCATAGCCAGTTGATAGGAAGGACAGGTAATAACACCCTGGACTTATGATTGATATCTAAAGGGGAGGGTGAGCAGTCTTGTGGTAGTGAGCCCTTAACTTGTGGAGAAATAGTGTCAGAAATGACACAGAATTGCTTAGTGTGGGGAAAATCTCCACCACACATTTGGTAATCAGAAGTGCCAGAAGTGAAGTTTATTCTGTGAGTAGACAGAAAACAAGGAAGTTTTCCTAAACATTCCCCTTTCTATTAGAAAACCACTTCACATGCAGAAATCCCTCCATGAAATTAAACCACTAGTTGGGTATTCCCGATACATTACTCCTATCATGTAGCCGTAAGTTCCTTTCTCCCTCTTTTTAAATTTGGAAAATGTCCAAACATACACAAAAGCAGAGTATAACAAAACCCCATGTACCCATCAAAAAGCTTCACTAACCACCAACACTGTGTCATTTTTTAATCCTTCTCCTCATCTCCACTTTTTGCTGAAATGTTTTGACTTCAAATCAACTAAGACCTAGTACATATTCAAACTTCACCATTATCTTTAAAATGTCTTTTATTTTTATTTGAATCTCAACCCCAAAAGGCTTATTTTATTTGGTTGTTATTGTATGTCTTCTCTCTTTTAATTTAGGTACCTTCTACCTAATTTTTTTCATGCTACTTGACTTGAACAAATCAGGTCAACTGCCTGTAAAATATGCCACATTCTGGATTTATCTGATTGTTTCCCTGTGGTGTTGTATAACTTGTTCCACTAGGCCTCACATTTCATTCCAGAGGCTTAATTAGTTTGTTTTCTTTCCCCCTGGGGAGAGGGGAGGAGAAATACAGGAATATATTATGCGGATGCTACTATGCAGTTCTTATCAGGAGACATGATCACCTGGTTGTATCACATTCAGTAATGCTGAGGCTGACCAATGGATTTGGCTGGAAAAGGGCTGATATCTCCCTTCTGAAATTCCCCTATGACCTTTCACCAAATGGTTTTATCTTCCACTTCTAAATAGAAGAATTTCAGTACTATTCTGTGAGGTATACTATAGTGGTATACTATATTCTGTATATTGTATGAAGTCTGTCCAGAGAAAGTCCAACCATTGTTAATATAATGAGAATGGTTTGCAAGACATCGATGTCACCTGGAGCCAAGGAGAGCGGGCTGGAATGCACATGTGTGAACAATGACGACTTCACTGCACTAGTCAGTGCGGGTGGTAGGCGCCACTGAGCGAGCATGTGCGCTGTGTTGCTATCACATTCAAAATGACTGAGCAAGTAGAGCAATGAATCTGCAGCAAAGTTTGCATTCAGCTTAAACATTCCTCCACAGAAACTATTCGGATGATTCAGAAGGCCACAGCTGTGGGCAACTAGGGAGTGGCAGCTTCTTCACAACAACATGCCCACGTCCCCTGCAGTTTTTCGGCAAAACATCAAATCATCCAGGTGACTCAGCCCCTCTACAGCCCAGAACTGGTGCCCTGGGACTTCAGGCTTTTCCAAAACTGAAATCACCTTTGAAAGGGAAGAGTTTCAGACCACAGATGAGATTCAGGAAAATAGGATGGGGCAGCTGATGGAGATTGGGGGAACGGTGTGAGGTCCCAAGGTGCCTACTTTGAAAGGGACTGAGGTGTCATTGTCCTGTGTACAATGTAACCATTATTATATGAAAAGTTAAAGGTATTTATTTAAGAAAAAGAAGGTCAAATCTATGAACAATAAAATGGCAATATATATCTATCAACAATTGAATCTAAAAAACAAACTAAGCAAACAAGAGAACACAGAATCATGGACACAGAGTGTTTTGATGGTTGCTATATAGGAGGGAAGTGTGGAGGAATGGGTGAAGAGGTGAGAGGATTCAGAAGTACAAATAGGTAGTTACATGGGGACGTAAAGTACAGCATAGGAAGTGGAGTAGCCAAAGAACTCACAGGCATTACCCATAGACAGGAATAATGGTGTGGGGATTCCCTGAGGGAGTGCGGGGTGCTAGGTGGAGGAGAGCAAAGGGAGAAAATTGGGACAACAGAAATAGCATAATCAACAAAATATAATGAAAAAAATAATAAGTGTTTCTTTTTCATGACCTTGCATACGATATACTATATTGCAGAATATACTATAATATATTCTAAGTAGAAGAACTGATACAGAGAAATTTGATAAGAGGGGAGGAAGGGGCTGTAGGAAGAAGTTGCCCAAGGCAAAATAGCCTAGGACTAGATTTAACCTGAATGCCTCTAGAGGGCATGGAATTAGGGGCGAGAAAATTGGAAATAAAAGCAGTACTCTTGGGCTCATTGGCTCTCTGGCTGGCTCTGGCTCTTGGGCTTTCTTCCTTGAGGATGCTTCAATGATTGTGCTGTAGCTGGCTGTGTTTTCCAAGGATGGCATGAATGGAAAGAAACTCTGGGAACAGCCTAGGGTTGGGCTGGCCTGGCCTGGCAGAGGGTGGCAGGGTTATTCTTCTTTGGGTGATTAAGGTCAGGGGTCCTCAACCTCCAGGCCACAATCTGGTACGTGTCCTTGGCCTGTTAGGAACCGGGTAGCAAGCAAAGCTCGCTTCAGCTTCACCTCCTGTCATCTCAACCCACCCCCCACCAACCCGGCCTTCCAGAAAACCAGTCCATGGTGCCAGAAAGTTTGGGGACCGCTGTTCTAGAGGGAACGAACAACCTCTGAGGCAGAAGCCTGCCATTCTTCCAAAACTGTGTACCTTTTGTATCTTATGTTGTTTTAGTTTGTAAACTAACCCTATAGAAATAAGACAATTGAAACTAACAGGGGGGACTCGGGTGTTAAAGAGTTTAGCCTTAATTGATAGGCTTAAGTGACTAATACATGGGGAAAGCTGTTATTCCAAAATTGAGAAGCTTTTGAACAGACTCCTTTCTTTTACGACCAAACCTTTGCCTCTGGAATTTTGCCTAGAGGGTGGCAAGGGGCAGCAGGACCCCATGTCCTGTATGGTAACAGAATCTCATCCATTAGAGCTATTTGGTTATCCTAAAAAAATAATCTGTACCGGAGAAGCAAGACATTTGTTTAATTTCTTATTTCTATCATTTTAATTAGCAATTTTCAGGATATGAAGTTGGTTGCAGCCCTGGCTGGTGTGTATCAGTGGATTGAGCACTAGCCAGTAAACCAAAGGGTCACCAGTTCAATTCCCAGTCAGGGCACATGCCTGGGTTGTGGGCAGGGTCCCTGGTTGGGGAGTATCTGAGAGGCAACCACACATTGATGTTTCTCTCCCCGTTTTTCCTTCCCTTCCCCACTCTCTAAAAATAAATAAATCTTCATATATATAAAGTTGGTTGTATAGCATATCTTGACAAATCAAAGTCAAAGGGTCCAGCCCCCCAGAGTGGCATACACCCTCTGGCTTCACTGGCTTCTGCCCACAAGAATGGGCTGGGCAGACAGTGAATCTTGTTTGTTGTTCACAATGAAGTTTACAGACTAAAATTCCAACTACTTAATTCATTATAGTTTCTTCTAAAGGCTAAAGTCTGAAAACAATTTAATAATAGAAGATTCACCTCAATAAAAGGATAAGCCAAAAAGAATGACTAGAAGTTAGCAACAGCCTGGAAACTGGATTTATATAAAGTGAGGTATAGTTTTTGATTAAAAGCAGCAATTTGGGTATTATTCATGCAGTTAGGAAATATTTACTCCGTAATCTGATATGGAAAAATCCACTAGTCAAAATGAGAAAAATCTTACCTTTAGACAAAAAACAAACAAACAGTATACAGATTTAATTTCATTAAGGTTGAAGAAAAACACATTTTGAAACAAGCTTCTAATATTTCCATTACTGTTACTCTACAACATTTTTGGCATATACCTATCCCAAATAAATGTTAATATGGCTGAATTAAGGTCCTTAAGAGTCAGTCAGTGCTCAAAAATTATTTCAGTTTCATAGGTAATCACATAGTATACAAATGACATCTGTCAGTGCATCAAACTGAAAGCCAAAGTTTAATTACATAAAGATTTGCTTTAAAGATTGCCTGCCCATTTATAAGGTGGTGATGCTTAGAAAGCCACTAAAAATGCTAGAAGGTATAAAATATAGTCCCCTTAAAGACATAAAACTCCTGGGAGCCCTGTAGCTGTCCTGGGCTTCTGGATGCCTATACAGAGCACCTGCCTAAAGGGCCAAGGCCTCCCAACAGTGAGGCCCCAATGTGACGCCAGAGCCTGGGAACTGAAGAGATGACGAAAGCAAGTAAGGTGACAGACACGTGGCACCACTGCTCACTGCACAAGAACAGTGGATCCTGTCCTGTTGCCCTTCTTTCACCTCCCCTTCAGAGGCTGACCTCTTTACCTTTCTGATCTCACCTCTAGCACTACTCTTTCTGTGGCTCTCTGTTTCAGCCACAATCGGTCCTCCCCACTCTTCAAACAGTCAGGGTCACTCCTGCCTCAGGAACTCTGCACTAGTGCTCTCTCTGCCTGGAGTTATCGACATGGCTTACTCCTTCATCTCCTCTGGATCTTTACTCCAATGTCACCTTCTTAGTGATGCCTTCTAACTATCTAAGACTACAGCGCTCTTCTATCTCTACAAAGGCAGGAATTTCTGTGTTGTTCATCACTGTATCCTGTGCCTGGAATAGTACCTGGCACAAATAAAGTGTATAATGGATATTTATGGAATGAACACATGAATCACAAGTCCATTTGATTCTTTTATTTATACTTGCACTAAAAAAGTAATTTTACTTAAGATAAATGGCAGATGTTTGTAAAAAGACATTTGTGACTTTCTAATGAACAGAAAACCAAGTTTCAGGTTGTCTATACTTCTTCAATACGAACTACATGTTTTAACTGAAAATGATCCTTAGTTAGGATAACATATTTCTAGGACAAATGAAATTGAGGCAGACAAAATCAAAGCGAAATAGGCCACTCAATCCAGCTAGCCTGGCATTTTACAGGAACAGTGGAATTCACACAATCATAAAAACCACTGGTGGAGATGCTTCTAAACTCAAAAAGAAAAGATAAAGAGAGCTGGTCCCATGCAGTCTACCTCCAAAAAACATTTGGTTAGGATGTCAAAGCTTTGTACAGAGAAAAAAAAATCAATAAAGCATCTTTTCTTGGAATTCAAATTTTGGCTGGACAGTGTGAGACTTAAACAAAGGAAATCCCATGATGTACTGATTATATTTCTCATTTTAGACAAAACTGTCCATATACTATATAAACTACGCATTTGCTATAAATCCAGTGAGGGGAAAAATGTCAATTGGCTTGTCCAAAGGTTCTCAACTACTACAAGTGTATTCATTCAGTGAAGCACTACCCCCACTCCCCCACACACTCCTTTCCCCATGCCCCATTCTAGATGCAAAGTGAACAGAGCAATTAACTATTGATGAAGAGGTTCTCTCAGGCTTTTATACTGAAAAGGTCCTGAAAGTTCCTATATGAGGCAGGTATTAATACTCCTGCTGCTTTACAACACCAAAAGAGTAGACAGATAACACAGAGGGAAAAGGCAGGTGCCTATTTCAGGAACCAGGAAAGAAACCAGCAGAGCAAACGCTCTGGGAGTGGGAGATTTTTGCACTTGAAAGAGAGTAACTTGCTGCACACTTTTCTGATGTTGGTTTGTACATAACGTGCTCTGCACTCCAGACAAGGGCTAATGCCACCGTTCAGGCCATGATGGAAGCAGTAAGAAATGATGACGACAACTAACTGGGTACAGAGTGTCACACACACCAACTGCTTCTGACCTCCACAAGAACTCTGGAAGGTGAATGGTAATTCCACTTTACAGACGGGCAAGCTGAGACTTAGAGATGTCAGATTTGCTGAAGGTCACTGATCAATAAGAAGCCTTTATATTTTAAATCCAGATCTTTGGACACCATGCCCCATATAAAATGTCACAGGCACTAGGTAACTAGTGAAACATCAGAGTCACAACCCATTTCTCAAACAGTGAGACTGTGAGGGTGAACCACCCAGGGTAAGGGACAAAGTTACTGATGAGTACAGATAAGAAAGGGCTCACATATACCCAGCTTTGCCCCAGAACACACAGTAGGCAACTGCAGGTCAGGATCTGTCAACCAATGAGCATATCCCAAACCTGGTTGTAAATAAGGAAGCATTAGAAGCATGCTTTGGGGCACCTTCAGAGTGGGACAATGAGATTGGTACTCTGTCTCAGGTTTAAAGTGGTCAAGCATTTGAATACTGAATTCAGAGCTTTTTTCACCCACAGTCCTGGGCTCAGCTCCCGAGTAGTCCTCATCTAGCCAGTCAGGTTCAGCAATGTTAGGCCACAGACTTCTTTCCCAAGGATGAATGTTAAAAAGCCTTCTCAGGACCTTGCTAATAAAACCCTAATCAGAACAGGGAAAAAACCCCACAAATGCCTAGCTAGTCCATGAGCTGATAAATATTCTGAGAGAGAGAGAGAGAGACCCTTACTGGCCCATGGCAGTACATAAATTCCAGAAACAACAAATACTGCTCTGTGGAAAAAGCAAAATGCTAAGTCTGCAGGCCTACATTTGGCAATCACATTTTAGAATTAACTTAGAGGTCAGCTATTTGAAACTTAAAATACACTCAGAGATTCCAAAACCCATCAACAGCACTTAGTTACCAGTCTAGCTCTGAAACCTGTTTACCCTATTATGTACAAAAGCATGGTAGCATTCTGGCTATCCTAATTACATTTCAATGGCGAAAGCCAAGTCAAAATTCCAAACCACAACAATAACGTAATATTCTCCTTCTCAACTCAAGTGGTCAATGCTGGCCCCAAGAAAGCAGAAGGGACAAGGCAGGTGCTATTGTGCCCAACTCCTCATGGCTGGTTCATGCTCTAGTTGTCCTGACTCGGGAAACAACAGCACTGGCCTGCAGGGCTGAAGGGCGAACGGCCATGCAGGTCTAGTTCTGTCTCCTCCGGCACCTGGAGGCACGGCTTGAAGAAAAGCACAGTAATGTTCAGGTTGAAATAAAAGGCTTCCTTATTTTTCAAACTACTCATCTACAATTCTAAATCAAGCTAACAGTGCTTATGTCATCACAGGATGATAGCTATTAACAGTATGGATCTAATATTGTTCGACAGAAAGCGAAGAGTCCTTAACTGCTCTTGCCACATTTCTGCGAAGCTGTGACCAGGCACACTGTTGGCTGAACAACTTGATTCTTAATATAGAACAAATAAAAGCTCAAGCTGTATATTTGTACATACACAAATACTTAATCTATGCATGCAAAAACAACAGCCTGGAATGGCGCACACCAACCAGTTAATGGTGGTTACTTCTGGGAAAAAGGATGGGATGGGAGAGTACAGTTTTGCTTGAATTTCTTTTGAGAGGTACATTTTTCTTTCCTTTTCATTGTTTTTCAAGTACAGTTTTCTGCCTTCCCCCCACCCCTTCCCACCACCCTAGCCCTCCCCACCTCTGTCCCCTATTTCCTCCCCCCTCTTGTTGTCCATGTGTCCTTTATAATTGTTCCTGTAAGCCCTTCACCTCTTTCCCCCTTTATCTCCTCCCCTCTCCCTTCTGATCACTATCAGCCTGTTCTCAATTTCAGTGTCTTTGGCTGTACTTTGCTTGCTTGTTCGTTTTGCTGATTAGGTTCCTGTTAATGGTGAGATGGTTTGGTGTTTGTCTTTCATCCACTGGCATATTTCACTTGACATAATGCTCTCCAGTTCCGTCCATGCTTGAGAGGTACATTTTTAAAAAATATGCTTTGTGTGTGTAACTTAAAAACTATGTAATTTCGCCCTGAATGGTGTGGCTCAGTCGACTGAGCTCCGGCCTGAAAACCAAAGGGTCGCTGGTTCAATTCCCAGTCGGGGCACATGTCTGGGTTGTAGGCTAAGTCCCCAGTAGGGGGTGTGAGAGAGGCAAACACACGTTGATGTTTCTTTCCCTCTGTTTCTCCCTCCTTTCCCCTCTCTCTAAAAAATAAATAAATAAAAATATTTTAAAAACAAAACAAAAACTGTAATTTAAACTATGACAAGCCATTTTAAAAACACTTCAAAACTATAATTTCCCTGAATATAAAATGTGATCATTGAAATTAGAAGTTTTAAATATATTTAGATAGATTCAAAACACAACCACCCAAAGGAGTTTTACATTTATACTAGCAGGTTCAGCAAACTATAGACAATGGGCCAAATCCAGTTCAACAGACAGGCACAGACAAAACTGGCTTTAACATGTTATTTATTTATTTTTAAGATTTTATTTATTTTTAGAGAGAGGGGATGGGAAGGGAAGGAGAAAATAGGGAGAGAAACATCAATGTGTGAGAGATACACTGATCATTTGCCTCTCACATGCCACTGGGGACGTGGCCTGCAACCAACACATATGCGCTGACTGGGAATCAAACTGGTAACCTTTGTTTGCAGGCCAGCACTCAATCCACTGAGCCACACCAGCCAGGGCTCATTTTAACATTTTTAAAGAAGGACAAGAAACAGAGACCACATGTGGCCATGAAGACTAAAATTTACTATTTCCCCTCTACAGAATAAGTCTGATGATTGCTGAACGACACCAAGAATATCGTGACTTTTCAAAAATAGTTTTAAATTCCTTTTGGAAATGTGCCCTGGTGGGTGTAGCTCAGTGGATTGAGCGCGGGCTGTGAACCAGGCATCGCAGGTTCGATTCCCAGTCAGGGTACATGCCTAGGTTGCAGGCCATGTCCCCCAGCAACCGCACATTGATGTTTCTCTCTCTCTCTTTCTCCCTCCCTTCCCTCTCTAAAAATAAATAAATAAAATCTTTAAAAAAAATTCCTTTGGGAAATGTCATCAAAATCACTTTTAAACACAATAAAAATCAGTTGTATTTCTTAATAACTTACCTCCCCTCACCCCAAACCCACTGCAGTATAAGATAACTTAATAGCTTATTCAGCCAACTCAATCTTCAGATTTGCTCCAGAAGACTGGTGATTTCCTAAAATCAAATTCATTCCCAGAATGGGGAAAAAGACACTCTCTCTGCTAACACCCAGAAACCTAACCTATGACGTGCTGCTAAAATGTACAATAGAAAACTCAAGCTCAGAAGAGCTCTCTGTGCAGGTAAGAATAATTTTCAGAAATCTAGCAGTGACACTAATATAACAGATCACAGTTTAATGAATTAGTTCCTAAGTGAAGGAAGGAAAGAGGTCATCTTTATTCTGAATGAAATTTGATTCTAATCTGACATCCTAGTCTAGAGCCTTCAAACAGGGAGAACATGTCATCTTGACCATCAAAGGCCCTGACAAGGCTTAAATAAGGATCGACGCATCCAATTATGGACAGCTGCAGGTTGAGAACTGTACAATTGACTTAAACATGTGGGGTTTTCTATGTTGAACCAATGGTTCTACGTAATGACAATCCACAAGTAAAGTTCATGATCACATTTAGAATTCTTGGTCTCCTCCCTGTACTTTTAATAGTGCGTTATCTGGAAATTAAGCTACAATTTGAAAATTTAAAGAACACAAAATATAGATCGATTCTGTTTGTTTAATAATCTTTTAACCTACTTAACTTGAAACAAAAGCAACTCAGAACCCGGCACACACAATTTTTTTTATAAGAAGAGACTATCAATAGAAAGAGGATGAAGACCATTATTACGGAGATTTGGGAAAAAACTAAAACAACATCTTCACTTACCTCTGGAACACATTTTGCCTACCCAATTATGACACGGAAGATACATTACCTCGATGTCCTGAAGACTGAATTCCTTCTGATCTGTAAAGTTTGCGGCCCCAGCACTAAGTTCCATCAGCATCTTGGCAATCTCAGGCTTTATGGCTGAAGTCAGTCGACTGGCTGCTTCCATGACATGCTCCTGCACATCTTTGAGCTGCATGGCGGCCTTGGAGTAGTGAGAGTTCCTGAACACAGTGCTGAAGAGATCTGTGAGGAAAGTACTGGCACGGCAGAAGACATTGAGGGCATCCAGGTACTTGGAGATGCCTTGCTGGATGTCAGCGATGGGAGTGGAGTGAGGCATAGCATGGTGGCAGCTGCCTGCAGCGGTCAGGCTGCCCAGGGGGGCAGTGGTGGCCGTAGATGCCAGGGGAGCACTCAGTGCTCGGCCCAGTTCAGGCATCGGGTACTGCTGGTGCTGCTGCACCTTCTGCTTGGACCCGCCAAGCAGGAAGCGCCTCTTGTAGTCCATTTTACTGTCCTGGGCACTGCAGCAATACATGCGGGAGAGAGAACTGTCCCAGTGATTGTAAGTGGGTCAGGGTTCTGAGTCTTCTTTTCCCTAAAATTGTAGCTAGGTATAAAAATAGTGGAGTTCTGAAAATCTAAATTTTAAAAAAGGCATTTCCATGAGGGAGGTGACCATGTGATCCAATGTAGATACGAGAAGACAACAGGTTTATATTATTAATATTTTCAATGTAGGCAAGACCTCTGACAAAAAATAAAAGTGTCCCCAAAATACTGGATAAGAACTGTTATCATTCCACTCTCTTAATAAAAAGATATGCTTGCTGAGAAAAATGCTTACTTATAATTGCTTTGCAATAGTATTTTGATACTTGTATTTACAATGGCAGAAAAATAACTTAACTTTAAAAAATGTAATATAATGTATTTTCAATATACCAGAAAAGTTAGAACCCAAAAACCCATAAGCTGATCAACAGCAATTTAAAAAGTAGTACAGAATTACTTCACACTAAGTCCTTAAGAAGGAAGCTCAAACCTCTGCAGAATTTTGACAGAGCCTGCCTGCCAAATCCATTTACCTGAAAAGCTTCTTTTGAATGCAAATCTTTTCCAAATTTCCTTCAATATTTTCTGAAAACAAGTTTTGTTTTTTTAAAAAATGGCATTTGTTATAAGTCTTTTCCTTTCCTTTTGTTTGCTGAGGTAGCAGTTTCCTTGTAACATTGAGAAGAGGTGCTTGCAGACTGGGTTGGCCTTCAACTGTAAAGTCCAAAGCCAGAATGCATAGATGTAATTGTAAGGCCTCTAAGTCATATCCTGTAAGAGGGAAAAACAAGATAAAGTTAGCAAAGTTACAGAGCAAGGAGTAATCTGGAACATTAATTCCTGAAATGGTATTATCCACACAGGTGGTCTGTAAATACATAAGAAGTCGTATTAAAACCTTATAACAGTAGGTACCACAGTGAGATTTGAACTATGACATGATGATCGCTAGAAAATTCCTTGAGTTGTAGTACAAAAATAATTCAACAAAAAGTTTTATTCCACACCAACCACGCCAAGTTAAAGCCAAGGCTAGTAACTGACACATTGAGCAGGGCTTGGAATCATGTTGACAAGTAAAGCATCCACAAAACTTTAAGGGGATTTGGAAAAGGGAGTGATAAGCAAAAACTGAAAGAAATCAGGAAGGCTATTATGAAGAAAATGGTACTTTGATGTAAGTCTCGATTGTAGGATAGGTTTTGACAAGTGCAAAAGCAATGGGTGGGGCTCATCAGGTTAAAGGACCACCAGAGCAACGGCCCTAAAGCAGGAATGGCATATGGTCTATTCAGAATCCCAATACAAAAAGACAGAGCCTGGAGAGGTTGTAGACAGGATTCTTCCCATCCTCACTCAAGTACCAATTTCCCCTCTGGATATTCAAAGGGAAGCCTGGCAGGGTGTGCTGGCCTTATGCCATGGGGTACCTTCTGTAGGACCTCTGGCTCTGGATAGGTTCAAATAACAATGTCTGGGTGTTTCTGGTTGTAGTTTCTGACACCTACAACAGGGGAGCAGTGCAGTTCTCTCATACCTAGTCAGGGCTCATTCTGGTCTGAACTCTGTTCTCCCAAACATAACTATAGTTCAAATATATTTTACTGAGTGATACTTAGTCTATATTAAATTTCAACTTGTATGATGTCTGTATATAGTTTGGTCTACTTATCATGACTGGGTTTTTCTTTCTATTTTCCCCACTTTGTAGATAAAAATAAACACAAGTCACACTTGGTCACTCATCATGGCCATGACACCATGCCTCCTTTATGGTTCTGTGATTGCATAAGGAACCTAGGAAGCTAAGTATATAACAAGAACAAGGGATGAGAAAAGTGCTATGGATACAAACACATATTCTAAAAGTATAACTATCCTAACCCAGTTAGCATATAAATTAAACTAAACTGGCCACCAATTGTAGCTCTGTGTCAAGAGAATCTTCACTCCTAAAGTCTCATAAACTTTGCAAGAAACAACATATCAAATAGTTACTTGTAAGAAATATGTTCTTAATAAAAAGAAAAGAAAAAAAAAGAAATATGTTCTCAAGTGTTTTTTTCAAATTCATGGCAATAAGGCAGTATCTATCCCTATTGAAGTGCTCCACTATGATCAATGCAGCTTTACAAACGGACGTACAACAGATGTGCTCTACAGGAATGCTGGAGGAGGCAGGGTGTTCACATAAAAGCTGTGTGGTCTGTGAAGGGGAACCATTGCCTTGAGTTGGCCATAGTGAATCTTAAGCAGCCCTGTGGACTCCTTCTTTGTCCAACCCCCATTACTCTGCCAGATATTCCCAGAAGGCCAAGATATACATAACCTAACTTTTTTCTAAAAAGCAACATAAACTTTTTTTACTTTATGTTTCCAAGGTTTATTTAAATGAAACTTGTAATACTTAAAAATATTATCACCTAATTCATCTACAAATTCGATGCAATCTCTACCAAAATCTGAATTACCTTTTTTAGCATTTTATTTTTTAAATATATTTTATTGATTTTACTATTACGGTTGTCCCATTTCCCCTCCTTCACTCCCTTCTACCCTGCACACCCTCTCCCACCCACATTCCCCCCTTTAGTTCATGTCCATGTGTCATAAGTTCTTTAGCTTCTACATTCCCCATACTATTCTTGCCCTCCCCTGTCCATTTTCTACCTACCATCTATGCTACTTATTCTCTGTAACTTTTTCCCCTCTCTCCTCCTCCCACTCCCCTGTTGCTAGCCCTCGATGTGATCTCCATTTCTGTGGTTCTGTTCCTGTTCTAGTTGTTTAGCTTATTTTTGTTTTAGATGTGGTTGTTCATAATTGTAAGTTTGTTGTCATTTTACTATCCATATTTTTTATCTTCTTTTTCTTAGATAAGTCCCTTTAACATTTCATAAAATATAGGCTTGGTGATGATGAACTCCTTTAACTTGATCTTATCTGAGAAGCACTTGATCTGCCCTTCCATTCTAAATGAAAGCTTTGCTGGATAAAGCAATCTTGGATGTAGGTCCTTGCCTTTCCTGACTTGGAATACTTCTTTCCAGCCCCTTCTTGCCTGGAAGGTCCCTTTTGAGAAATCAGCTGACAGTCTGATGGGAACTCCTTTGTAGCTTACTGTCTCCTTATCTCTTGCTGCTTCTAGGATTCTCTCCTTAATTTTTACCTTGGCTAATGTGATTATGATGTGCCTTGGTGTGTTCCTCCTTGGGACCAACTTCTTTGGGACCTCTGAGCTTCCTGGAAGTCTATTTCCTTTGCCAGATTGGGAAGTTCTCATTATTTGTTCAAATAACTTTTCCACTTGTTGCTCTTTCTCTTCCCCTTCTGGTATCCCCTATAATTCGGATGTTGGAATGTTTAAAGATGTCCTGGGTGTACCTAAGCTTTTCCTCATCTTTTTGAATTCTTATTTCTCCATTCTTTTGTTTGGTTGTTTCCTTCTTCCTTCTGGTCCACTCTATTGCTTTGAGTCCCAGTTTCCTTCCCATCACTATTGGTTCCCTGTGTATTTGCTTTCATTATTTCATCTAATTTGTGACCAAATTCCACCAATTCTGTGAGAGCATCCTGATCACCAGTGCTTTGAACTGTGCATCTGATAGGTTGGCTATTTCTTGGTTACTGAAAAATATTGGCTCTGGGGCTTTGATTTGTACTTCGGTTTGAGCCTTTTTTTGGGGGGGGGGCGGCGGGGTTGGTCACGCATTTTACATAGTGAGGGGCAGAGCCTTAAGTGTTCTCCAGCGCAGGGCAACCCAGTTGCTGGGTTGTGACACTGTATATGGAGGCGGGGTCCGAGAGGAAACAATGGCACTTGCTCCTTTCTCTGTCGGATTTCAGTCCCTTCCGTTGCTTCCCCCAAGCTAACTGGGCTTTTCTGGTGCCAATTCCCGTGTGGGTGGGCTTGTGTATGTTCTAGGACCCTGTGGGTCTCTCTAATGCACTCTCCTGTGTCTCTCCCTGTGCCTCAACCCCCACATGTGTTTTCAATCAGTGTCCCGAGGTTCTATTTCCCAGTGCTGGGACCCTGGGATCGTGTGGTCTGTCTCACTGCCCAATTTCGCTTGGTTTATCTGCATGCCAATGTGTCCCGGACAGCCAGGTGCCTTGCGCACAATGCCTCACTTCACAGTCACCACCTCGCTGGGTCTGCTAGCCACCTGTGCGCCCAGGATGCCTTACGATGCCTTACGTGCCTGGATGTCTCACGAGTCGCTTTTTGTGCCATGACCCGTTTCCACCTGGCTGCCTGACTCTGTCCCTCCTACCGGTCTGGATGAATGTGTATATTTTAACTCCTTTGTTATCCGACTTCCATACGGTTCAATTTTCTGTCAGATCTGGTTGTTATCTTGTTTCTAAATTGTTGCTGACCTTATTTTGGTTGTGTGAGGAGGCACAATGTGTCTACCTATGCCTCCATCTTGGTCAGAAGTCCTGAATTAACTTTTTTATAGAAATGGGCAAGCTAATCTTAAAAATCTTATGAAAATGCAAGAGACTCAAGATGGCCAAACAAATATTACAAAGAATACGTGGAGGACTCACATTTACTGATTGTAAAACCTACCATACAGTTATAGTAATCAAGATAGTGGAGTACTGGCATAAGAAAAGAATATATATATATTTTAGAATTGAGAGTTTAGAATAAACCCATATATCTATGGTCAACTGATTTCAGAAAAGGCTGCCAAAACTATTTGGCTGGAAAAGAACAGTATTTTCAATAAATAATGGTGGGACAACTAGATATCCACAAGCAAAAGAATGAATATGGACCCCTATCTTAGAAAAATTAACTCCAATGATGAAAGACCAAAATGTAAGAGCTAAAACTATGAAACTCTTAAAAAAACAGGTGTAAATCTTTGTGATCTTGCATTACGCAATAGTTTCATGGACATGACATCTAAAGCACAAGCAACAAAAGAAAAAAATTGACAACTGTATTTCAAAATTAAAGATATTCGTACAGCAAAGGTCACTATCAAGGTGAAGAGACAACCCACAATATGGACAAAAATATTCAAAAATCATGTATCTCCTAAGGGTCTAGTATCCAGAGTATATAAAGAACTCTTAAAATTCAACAATAAAATGACAAATGACCCAGTTAAAAGATGGGAGAAGGATTTGAACACATATTTCTTCAAACATATAAAACTGGCCAATAAGCAAATGAAAAAATGATCAATATCCTTCTGGCCAAGATGGAGGCATAGATAGATACACTTTACCTCCTCATACAACTAAAGGAGAGCAAAAACAAATTTAACAACAAAAATAACCAGAACGGCCAGAAAAGCACACTGTATGGAAGTCCAACAACCAAGGAGTTAAAGAAACATTCATTCAGACTAGTAGGAGGGGTGGAAACAGGCAGCCAGGGTGGAGAGGACAAGTGCCAGGTGGCAGCTGATGGAGCGGGCGGTCCCATATTTGCCAGTGGGTAAACCAGGAGGAACAACTGGGGAGCAAGACAAACTGTGAAACCTAGCATTCCAGCAAAGGGAAATAAAACCTCAAAACCTCTGTGTGTAGCCCTGGCCGGCATAGCTCAGTGGACTGAGTGCAGGCTACGAACCAAAGTATCGCAGGTTCGATTCCCAGTCAGGGCACATGCCTAGGTTGCAGGCTACAGCTCCCAGCAACCACACATTGATGTTTCTCTCTCTCTTTCTTTCTCCCTCCCTTCCCTCTCCAAAAAAATAAATAAAATCTTAAACCCTTAAAAAAAAAGTCCTTACTTAAAACAAACAACCAAACTCCTCTGTGTGTAAAAACCTGTGGAAGTTGCAGTGGCAGGAGAAACTCTCAGCCTATGAGGGTTGCAGAAGCAGAAGAAACTCTCTAGGACCCTGATGGGTTGGAGAGACCCACAGGGTCCTAGAATGTGCACAAACCCACCCACCCCATAATCAGCACCAGAAGGGCCCAATTTGCTTGTGGGTAGCAGGGAAAGTGACTGAAAGACAGCTGAAAGTCGAGCAAATGGCATTATTCCCTCTCTGACCCCTCCCCCACAGACAGTACTACAATGCAAGAGGTGGGTTTCCCTGCCCTGGTGAATACCTAAGGCTCTGCCCCTTACAACATCACAATGTGCTGAGACAAACAAATCTGGCCCAAATGAAACAACAGATCAAAACTCCAAAAGCAGAACTAAGTGATGAAGTGATCGCCAACCTATGAGATGCAAAGTTCAAAACACTGGCAATCAGGATGCTCACAGAAATGGTTGAACAGGGTTGCACAATAAAGGAAAAGAGTGAAGGCTATGCAAAGCGAAATAAAGAAAAATATACAGGGAACCAACAGTGAAGAAAAGGAAACCAGGACTCAAATCAACAGTTTGAACCAGAAAGAAGAAATAAACATTCAACAAGAACAGAATGAAGAAATAAGAATTCAAAAAAATGAGGAGAGGCTGAGGAACTTCTGGGACAACTTTAAACATTCCAACATCCAAATCATAGGGGTGCCAGAGGAGAAGAGGAAGAGCGGAAATTGAAAACTTATTTGAAAAAATAATGAGGGAGAACTTCCCCAATCTGGCAAAGGAAATAGATGTGCAAGTCCAGGCAGCTCAGAGAGTCCCAAAGAAGCTGGACCTAAGGAGGGACACACCAAGACACATCATAATTACATTAGCCAAGATTAAAGATAAGGAGAGAATCTTAACTACAGCAAGAGAAAAGAAGACAGTTACCTACAAAAGAGTTCTCATAAGACTGTCAGCTGATTTCTCAAAAGGGACCTTCTAGGCAAGAAGGGGCTGGAAAGAAGTATTCCAAGTCAGGAAAGGCAAGGACCTACATCCCAGATTGCTCTATCCAGCAAAGCTATCATTTAGGAAGGAAGGGAAGATAAAGCACCTCCCAGATAAGGTCAAATTAAAGGAGTTCATCATCACCAAACCCTTATTATAGAAAATGTTAAAGGAACTTATCTAAGAAAAAGAAGATGATCAAAAATATGAACAGTAAAATGACAGCAAACAACTATCAACAAATGAACCTAAAAACAAAAACAAGCTAAACAAACAACTAGAAGAAGAACAGAATCACAGAAATGGAGATCACATGGAAAGTTATCAGCGGGGAGGGGGCAGGGGGACAACGGAGGAAAAAAGGTACAGGGAATAAGAAGCATAAATGGTAGGTACAAAACAGACAGGAGGAGGTTAAGAATAGTATAGGAAATGGAGAAGCCAAAGAACTTGCATGTATGACCCATGGGCATGAACTAAGTGGCTGGAATGCTGGTGAGAGGGTTTGCAGGATGGAGGGCAATAAAGGGAAGGAAAAAAATGGGACAACTGTAATAGCATAATCCATAAAATATATTTTAAAAAAGGAGCCCTGGCTGCTGTGGTTCAGTGGATTAAGCATTGGCCTGCGCACCAAGGGGTTGCAGGTTCAATTCCCAGTCAGGGCACATGCCTGGGTTTCAGGCCAGGCCCCCAGTAGGGGGCACACTAGAGGGAATCACACAATGATGTTTCTCTTCCTCTCTTTCTACCTCCTCCCTTTCTCTCTCTCTAAAAGTAGATAAATAAAATATTTTTTAAAATGAAAAATATTCAACACAATTAGTAATTATGGAAATACAAATCAAATCCATAGTAAGACACCATCTCACACACTGAAATGACTACAATAAAAACAAAAACAAAATGAAACAGAATATAAGTGTGGGCGAGAATGTGGAGAAACTGGAACCTTCATGAGGTGTTGGCGGAAATGCAAAACGATGCTGGCACTGTGAAAAGCAGTTTGGCAGTTCCTCAAAACGTTAAACAGAGAACAGCCATATGACCAAGCAATTCGACTCTTAAGAAGTCAGATACATGAAGCCACAAATATTATATGATCCAACTGACATGAAATGGCCAGAATAGGCAAACCCACAGAAACAGAAAGATTTGCAGAATGGGGAATAACTGCTAATGTGTTTCCTTTGGGGGGTGGGGGGTGATGACAAGATTCTGAAGTTGGAGAGCGGTGGTGGCTGCGCAACTCTGAATATACTAAAACACATATGGTATGTGAGTTATATCTCCATAAAGCTGTTACTTTTTAAAAAATATTTCATCTTTCATTGCCATTTTCTTTATGTAACATCTTATTTAACAGCAAAAGACACATGATTCCTTTTGTAACTAAAAACAAGTACATAAAAATAAGTTTCCCGGGGATACTTTTAATGTCAGACTTAATATCCTTTTTATATTCCAACTAGAAATCTGTATTTAAATACTGCTATCCAGAACCTGTCCCTTAAAGATCATCTAATTTGAGCCCTTCGATTTACAGATGAGGGGGAAAAAAATCCCAAGATACTGTATGTCTTGCATAGACCACACAGTGTATCAAACTTGTGTATCTTGAGTCTCAGAATTCCAAGCACATAAATAAATGTTCTGTTCTGAACTACCCAGAGTGGAAATAGATTAAGCCAAATTGCAGTCACAAATCCTTAAACAAGAGGCCTAACCTAATAAAGATTTATTTCTTGCTCACATGAAGTTGAATGTGCGTCTGGCAGCCCTTCTTCAACTTATAGTAATATCACTAGAACTTGTGTTTTCCAGAGTTATGTCAGCATGAAAAAAGGAAACCATACCCATTCTTTACTGTTTCCCACTGGAGTGACACACATCATCTCCCCTGAAAGCCCTTTGGCTAGAATCAGTCACTTGGTGCCAATGTAACTACAAGAGAGGCTGGGAAATGTAGGGAGACATGGGGTAATGAGAAAGCATTACAAGTTGGTCATAGCTATCCATGCAGTTCAGCTGTGTGCAGCAAATTTCTGACCAGATGGCAAAAGCAAATCTGATTCCGCCCTGAAAAGGAAGCACTACAATGTGCAGTCCCCACAGTTGCTTTCCAGAGGCCAGGTAATTCTTACACAGGCTGCTCCAGTACCAGCTTTTTTGTTGTTGTTGTTGCAAGTGTTTACACAGAGTGAGGAAGTGAAGGTCGGGGGAGGGAAAGGTCACAGATTCCTTTGAGATGTTGATGAAAGAATACTCTTTATTCAAACACATATCCAAAACATCAAAGCTTCCACTCATTTTTAGTACTGGAGTCCCAGGTGAAGAAACACCTGCCCTCTACACAACCTGGGCTTCCCTTCCCCTACAAAGAGTTACAGACAATAGGTGACTTAGTCAAAACTGAGCCTTGCTTTCTGTATCTAGTGTTGGTCCTAACACTCAGGCAATGCATTAAAGGGAACCAAAGAGCAATACACCTGGGGCCCTTTGTACCCACACCACTCACTACCTACGTCCATATGGTCTCAAAGTGTGGTCCTTAGACCCATGAGCATCAGAATTGAATTTTCCAGGACCAAAGGTGCACCTGCATGGGGATAAGTCTATCTATAGGTCATAACGGTATACAGGGGTGGTCGTAACGGCCACTAAACATGTTACTAAGAATGAAAACATTTGCCCTAGCTGGTGTAGCCCAGTGGATTGAGTGCAGGCCTGCAAACCAAAAGGTCACCAGTTCAATCCCTGGTCAGGGCACATGCCTAGGTTGCGGGCCAGGTCGCCAGCTGGGGGCGTAAGAGAGGCAAACAATTTATAAAAGTATCTATTGCATACTGATCTACTTTTCTCTCCCTCTTTTCCTCTCTTCCCCTCTCTCGTAAAAATAAGTAAATAAAATCTTTCGCCCTGGCTGGCGTAGCTCAGTGGATTGAGCGCGGGCTGCGAACCAGGCATCGCAGGTTCGATTCCCAGTCAGGGCACATGCCTAGGTTGCAGGCCGTGGCCCCCAGCAACCGCACATTGATGTTTCTCTCTCTCTCTCTCCCTCTCCCTTCCCTCTCTATAAATAAATAAATAAATAAAATCTTTTAAAAAAATAAGTAAATAAAATCTTTAGAAAAAGAATGAAAACTTTTTAAGCAAGTTTTTTGCAAGATGCCATATTAACATTAACCTTTTTAAGACTAGGATGAAAAGAAAGAAGCAGCCAATGAAAACCAAACAAGGCTAAAGAGCTTCCTATGCTGATATTAGAATCAGAAAACCACTCTAAATGGAATGACTATTAAAATGCAGATTCCTGGGTACAATCCAAATGTAAAGAATCAATCTTTGGGAGTAGGAGCAGAGAATATGCATTTTTTTCCCAAAAGGTTCCCAGGTGATTCTGATGCATGATATAATTTGAGAACCAAAATGCTCAGCTGAAAACCTGCTGAAAGTGAAAAGGATTGAGCGCACCTGAGCATGGACACCTGAAGATGCTAACTACATGAACACCACTTAATGCAACTGAGGTATTTCACCAATATTCCTATTCCTTCAAGTATCCCAAAGGGAACATGCTACCCCCATGTGATGAATGACTATTTCTAAGAACTAAGGGGCTCACTGGACAACTCAATGAAAGCTTCCATTTGTACCATAACTGCTTCTAACTTGACCATTTAGGTCCCACAGTCAAGCCTGGGGTTCTCTTTCAGGCAGAGAAAACAAACTCCTTAAGATGAAAAGGGTTTTAATTTATTTTTAACAGATCTGACGTTCCTATGCTGATCTTTGGCATAATCACAACTAGACAGTGTTGAGTCCTGAGGGGTGTGGCTCAGCAGGTCAGGCATCACCCCTGCAAAGTGAAAGATCACCCGTTAGATTCCCAGTCAGAGCACTGCTTGGGTTCCCAGCCAGGTCCCGGTTGGGGACATGCAAGAGGCAACCAGTCAATGTTTCTCTCCCTCTCTTTCTCCCTCCCTTCCCCAATCTCTAATAAAATCTTAAAAAAAAAAAAAAAAAGAAAAGAAAAGAAACTGGGCAGTGTTGAATTCAATGAAATGTTATGGAACTATCAATAAAATACATTCAAGTTCTTTCATTTTCGAATTGGATTTTGCCAAGAAACTATAAGCAGAGAAGGAGGCAACATCCACCTAAGAAGTCTTCAGTGGGGAACATAATATTCCCTGGCAAAATACTGTTGAAAATTGAGGTTCATCATATTATTTGCTCTACTGTTGTATTTGACCAAACATTTCTGTAATAAAAAGTTTAAAAGGCACACAAGCATGTATCCCAGCACCTAGATATATCACTTTTTTTTTAAATAAAACTCTTCTCAGTGCTTGTCTTAATTGTATTTTTAATGCTTCTGGTGCCCCATATTTATCTGCCTGAAGGGCTAAAACATGTTTTTAAATTTTACTGCTGCCTAAAATTCTCAAATACAGAGCAGAAAATGACACTTTAGTAGATGTTGTATCTTTTTAAGACCACAATAATTTGCAAAAGTTCTCAGTAGATTAAAACTGAATTCAGACCTGGCCCCATCATTTAAAACACTCCTTCCTGTGATCAAAGTTATCAGAAATTTCTATTTAAAACAATAAGAAAGAACATGCTTGAAACTACATAAAGTTTAAGAAGGCTTTCTTATACTCATAACTGATAATATATAAAAAGTTGTCATCCTGAGAAAATCTGGAGTTCCCTTTAGAAAGCAGAGTGGATAAAAGGTGGCCTTCAAGTGGACTAACTGGGTGGGATGCTGGCTCTGCCACTTACCAGCTATGTGACCTTGGGCAAGTTCTTTAACCTCTCTGTGCCTCAGTTTCATCGTCTGCAAAATAGATATAGTAACAGTAACTACTGTTATTGAGTCAAATAAATTCATACATATAAAGCACTTAGAATCATGTCTGGTACATATTAAGCACCATATGTTTGATCTTATTATCATTCCCATACAATAAAGATTTGTTACCTCTGTTTTTCTGGAAAAAAAGTTACTGACAAACAAGAAAGGTCTTAAAGTCACCTAATCCCTGAAGAGAGTAAAAATCTATGTATCCTACGGTGGGCGGCATCATTTTCAGTGAAGTGATAGCTATAATGTGATCACAGAGAACAAATTTGAAATCCATTTCACTTATTAAGCCAACAGACAAAATGGAGTGAAAAGAAGTCCTGTTGACAGCAATGGTACGGCACAAAGTAGTCTCATTTCAAGATGACAAGCTAAATTAAAAAGCTTATGTCCTTACCTCCCTATCCTCCGCAAACCCAATAACATAATAGTAAAGACGTTCACAAAGGGAATCATAGCATAACAGTAGTGAGAAGGGCTAAGGGATATAGCCTATTTTAATGCTGGCCACTTTCTAGAAGACGGAGGAGAAGAAGCAGTTAATTGTGTGACAAGACAGAGCAGAGCTAGACACTTCCCAGAACATGCAAAGTCAAAAGTGGGCAGAGGCAGAGCCCCTTTTCCTGGAGGAGCTGGATAAATGCCCAGCTTTGAGTGAACCACGCAAATATTGTACATAACTTTTAAAAAGTAAATAAAAAAGAAAACAATCCTTAAAAATAAAAAACAGACAAATGAACCCAAACTATTTATCAAGTAGGTGCATAACCACACAGAGAAGATTTATTTCAAGTTAAAACAGTGTTTTGTCTGTAACTCTGGTGTTACTGTCAACAAAGGAGAAGGGACGTGAATACACAGATGAAAGTAATAAAAACCCCTTGAGTGAGCAGGTACGGAAGTCAGGAGTGGGAAATAGGTTCATCTACCTCTCCTCCACACTTCTCACTCTGGTCAGTGAGTCAGCCAACTCCCGTTAAGGCAAGAGGACTGTTGGGAGAGGGACCTTTTGTCAATTACCTGTATAATCAGCTCAGTTCCTCACTGACAATGATCACCAGACAGTGAAAGAAAACCAAGAGGACCAAAAGGACAACTAAGATGAAAACAGATCATTATTTATTTTGTTAGCTTAGTGTCTACATACATTTCCAAGTATCGATTGAAGGTAATTATGGAGGACATTTATTGAATCAGTGATTGCATTTTGAAATCACTGTAATTGTATTTTCGGCAGTGCTCGATGTATATTATAAAAAAATAAACATGTTTAAATTTAAAAAAGCAGATCAGACCCCAGAAGAAACACATTTTTGGTCCCAGAAAAACTCTTGAAATTCTGGTATCTGCAGAGAGATCTGAGAAGCAAGCAAAATCATAAAGGAAGCAAATCACAAAGGAAGCAGAAACCAGGAAAGAATTCTTAGAAATAAGAAATATGATTGCCAAGATGAAAAACAAGGAAAGAAATGAAATGGAAGTAGAGTAGGGCACAGGGAGTATATGCACACACATTTTCTTATATTTTTTAAAATTAAGCAATGGAAGAATAAACCAAAAACCAATAAAAATGTTTACCTATAAGGTATAGAAAGGAACAAAAGCAGGGAAGAAAGACATACTTCTCTCTATCCACCTTGCTTTATAGTTGTATCTTTAGAGCCATGTAAATATTGTATAACTTTAAAGAATAAAAAAAAAATCCTTAAAAATAAAAAAACAGACAAATGAACCCAAACTATTTATCAAGTAGGTGCATAACCACACAGAGAAGGTTTATTTCAAGTTAAAACAGTGTTTTGTCTGTAACTCTGGTGTTACTGTCAACAAAGGAGAAGGGACATGAATATAAAAATCAAAGTAATAAATATCCTTTAATCCTCTATCTGAATTTGAAATATCAGTCTGAAATCATGATTTCTTTTTCTTTCTGAAAAATGCATACTGACTTTACAGAAAAGATCTAGAATTCACATCCCTATTGCAACAAATGCTCCTAATACAATTTCCCACCAAAAAGAATCAGAGCTCCTTACAGCCCTGGCTGGTGTAGCTTAGTGAATTGAGCACGGGCTGTGAACCAGGCATCGCAGGTTCGATTCCCAGTCAGGGCACATGCCTAGGTTAGAGGCCATGTCCCCCAGCAACCACACATTGATGTTTCTCTCTCTCTGTTTCTCTCTCTCTCCCTCTCTCTCTCTCTCTCTCCCCCCTCCCTTCCCTCTCTAAAAATAAATAAATAAATAAAATCTTAAAAAAAAAAAAAAAAGAATCAGAGCTCCTTACAAAAATGGCTGATTCTAGATCTGGAGTCAGGAACAAAAAGATAAACTCAGGATTTCTTTCTTTCTTTTTTCTGCAATCCTCACCTGAGGATATGTTTATTGATTTGAGAGAGAAACAAACACTGATGTGAGAAAGAAACATCAATTAGATGTCCCCCCACCGTTTGCACCCCAACTAGGGATCGAACCTGAAACCTAGGTATGTGCCCTGACTAGGAATCGAACCCACAACATTTTGGTGTACAGGACGATATTCCAACCAACTGAGCCAGCTGGCCAGAGCAGTCCAGGAATTTTTATCAGGCCAGAAGCAGGGAACCCATCTACTACTACCTGGTTCATGTCAAAAAGACCCAGGGTCACCTGGCTGGTGTAGCTCAGTGGATTGAGCACGGGCTGCGAACCAAAGGATCGCTGGTTTGATTCCCAGTCAGGGCACATGCCTGGGTTGCAGGCCAGGTCCCCAGTAGGGGGTGTTCAAGAGGCAATCACACACTGATGTCTCTCTCTCTCTCTCCTTCCCTTCTCCTCTCTCTAAAAAAATAAATAAAATCTAAAAAAAAAAAAAAAGACCCAAGGTCAACCTAAAGAAAAAGCTCTATTAATGGCCAATAATGGGACAATTTAAGCATCAAAAATAATAACTCTTTTGGAGAAAAATTCATTAAACATATAAAAATCGATGAATTTGGACTTGGCAATTTCTTGAATAAGACACCAAAAGCACAGACAACAAAAAATAGGCTGATTAGACTTTACCAAAATTAAAATTTTTGTACATCAAAGGACATTATCAAAAGACTGAAAAGGCAGCCCATAAAGTGGGAAAAATATCTCTAAATCATGTATCTGAAAAGGAATTAATACCTAGAATATATAAAGACCTTCTACAACTCATGATCACAGCCCACTGGGTCAATAAACTAAACAGTCAAATTGTAAAATGGGTAAAGGACTTGAATAGAAATGTGTCCAAAGAAATAGACAAAGGGCCAAAAAGCACATGAAAGATGCTTAACATCACTATACATTAGGAAAATACAATGCAAACCACAATTAGATACCACTTCATATCCCTAAGGATGGCTATCATAAAAAGGGGGAAAAACACAGAAAATACCATATTTTAGGACCACAGGATGCACTGGACCATAAGACACACCTAGGTTTTAGAGGAGGAAAATAGGGGAAAAATTTTTGAAGCAAAAAATGTGGCAAAATATTTAATAACCTGTGACAATGCTCCATCACTGCCCCCACCACAGCAAACCAGGTAAGCTACATTCAGACTATAACACGCAGCCCCTTCCCCCCCAGATTTGGGGGTGGATCTTATAGTCTGAAAAATACGGTAACACGTTGGCAAGGATGTGAAGAAATTGTAACTCTATGGCTGGCGGGAATGTAAAATGGTACAGCCACTGTGGAAAACAGTATGGCAGTTCCTCAAAAACTCATACAATTACCGTAAAACCCAGAGACTCCAATCCTGGGTATATACACAAAAGAACTGAAAGCAGGACCTCAAACAATCATTTGTCCACCAAGGCTCACAGCAGAATTATTCATAGCAGTCAAAAGGTGGAAATAAGCCAAATGTCCATCAATGAATGAATGGATAAACAAAATGTAGTATAACCATACAATGGTCTATTATTTAGCCCAAAAAGGAAGGAAATTCCGATACATGCTTCAGTATGGATGAGCCTACATTCATCCAAGCGGCAAGCTACCGCTCTACTTGTCAGGCCACTGGTTTGCAGAGCCCTGGCAGTGGCTGCAGTATGCGGCCTTTGGATAGTTGCTGAGGGAAAGAAAGCAGAGGTAGACCACAGTTTCTACTTCCGAGTCACAGCTAAGTACCAGGATCATCAAGCACTCTGTTTCTCAAGCTCAGGCTTGATCTGGAGAGTGCCAGGTATTTCTCCGGGGAGCCTTCCTTCATCATTTACATCAGGGTGTCAAACTCATTTTCACCTTTACGGCTGCCTTCAAAGGGCTGAATGTATGTAATTTCAACTCCTTAAAAGTTAAGGGTACTTACATTTATACAGTCCTAAAATTATTTCAGCCCTTTGAAGGCAACCATGAGGCTGATGTGGCCCCCAGTGAAAATGAGTTTGACACCCCTGATTCATATGTTTACAGCATCTTTCACCACACACACATATATAAACACTTTCCTATCATTTCTCTAGTTGAATATGTTCATCCGTTCTTCTACAGTTTCAGATTTTGCAACTGAATTGACCTTGCCAAAACTGATGATCAAAAACAGATCAAGTCTGAAGAAGATATACAAAATGGCTAAAAGCACATGAAAAGATGCTCAAATCATTAGTGATCAGGGAAGTGCAAATTAAAACCACAAGATACCACTTCATAGCCACTAGGATGGCTATAATAAAAAAGACAGACAATAACAAATGTTGACAAGGATGTAGAAAAATTAGAATTCTCATATATTTACTGCCCATGGGATGTAAATGGTGCAGACAGTTTGGAAAACAGTCTGGCAGTATTTTAAAAGGTTATAACATAGAATTACCATATAATCAAGTAATTCCACAACTATGTTTATACCTAAAAGAAATAAGAAAATGTCTACACAAAAACCTGTAATTAAAAGTTCAGAGCAACACTATTCAAAATAGTAAAAAAGAAGAAACAACCCAAATGTCTATCAACAGATAAACAGATAAACAAAATGTAATACAGGCATATAATGGAATGATATTACTCAGACATAAAAACAAATAAAATACTGATACATGCTGTAACATAAAGTGAGCCCTGAAAACATTACGTTGAATGAAGGAAGCCAGACATAAACAGCCACATATTCTATGAGTCCAATAATATGGAATGCCCAGAACAGGCAAATCCATTGAAACAGAAAATATATTAATGGTTGTATAGGGCTGGGATGGCTGGAAAGAATGAGGAATGACTGCTAATGAATACTTTTTTTTTAGAGTAATGAAATGTTCTAATATTAATTGTAATGGTAGTTTAACTGCGAATATGCTAGAAACTACTGAATTATACATTTTAAATGGGTGAATTATTTGTATATTAGTTATATTTCAATAAAGCTGTTATAAAAAAAGGATGAACGATTCCATAAACAAATCCCTCTTCACAGAAAAAAATACAGAAAATTATTTCCTCTCCAGACCACAACAATGTAAATTTAAATATCTATCCTTGATAATGTGGACATTACAGGAAATTCTTTAGGGAGATTGGTTAAGTTTTGTCTAAGAAGTTCAAAGCCCAACCATTTCCATGGTTTTTTTTTTTGGGGGGGGGGCGGTTCAGAATGACACAGCCATATTTAGAAATGCACTCCAGAAAAATGCTTTGAAGACTTTTATTCACAACATTCATAAATTAAAAATACCTATCCAGGCAAGAAAGAAAATGCCTGAATAATTCTG
Organism: Tonatia bakeri; assembly: GCA_004024845.1. NCBI lineage: Eukaryota > Metazoa > Chordata > Mammalia > Chiroptera > Phyllostomidae > Tonatia > Tonatia bakeri. The sequence goes on from PVIA01011297.1 coordinate 37,061, forward strand.
TTTTCTCTTTTCTTAAGACTATCCTTTTTTGGCTTTCCTTCTATGTTACCACATTAAAAAGAGTGATATGAAAAGATGGTACTTTTCCTAGCTCTCCTCCTGCCCCTCTGGCCATTCTTAGTTGTCGCTATGAGCCACACACTCCCCACCCCCACCCCTGCCTCCTCTGATGGACCTGAAGTGCTGGGTGTTTCTTCAGAGCTCTATGCTATACTGTCTAAAACCGACATATTCTTCCTGGGCAGGGTTCCCCAATCCATCTCTCTGACCCAGCTCTTTCTCCTGTGCTCCAGATCCCTACTGAACAGGTCTCCAAAGTAAAATGTCCAAAACCCACTCTCCCTAGTCTTCCAGGGCTCCTTCCTTGTGTTGATAAATGGCATCACCACTTACCTAGATGAACAAGCCACATTTACATCCAGTTAATCATTTAGTCATAGTAACTCTCACATCTTTCCCATTCTATCTTCACTGCAAATCCAAAATTCAGACCATCTTTACCTCTTACCTGAATTACAGAGAGCTTCCTGAGTGATTTTCCAAATGCCTGGACTGCTCCCCTCTTGTAGTTGTGATTGTTCTAGAGCCAATTTAATCATGCCACTCTGCTACTTAAAATCCATGTGGCTCTCCACTACATTTCCCAACTTTCTTAAACCACAATCCCCAATCTCTGCCTAATACTGCCTGGTTCTTGCTGAGCCATCTTCCCTCTCACCACCTATACCTTCGGTTCCCTCTGCCTGGAAAGCTCTCCTGGCTTACTCTCACTCCTCCTGCATATCTAAGTTAGACATCACCTCCTCTGGGAAGAGGGATACCTTGAGGAAGACTGAGTTAGGAGTGACTTTGTATGCTATCATAAGGCCCTGTTTTTAGTCTTGTCTCAGCATTATCTTTGCTGTACCATACTGTTCCCAACTGCCAGTTTCCTTGTGTTTCCCTGCCACCTCCAATCCCTAATATATCACGCAGCTCATTCAAGGTACTAGAGTGCTAAGCACACTGTAAACATTCACTAGATATCTGTTGAATGATTAGTTCATTATTAGTATTACTGAATGACCATTTCTTTATAGCATTCACACAGCCTTGCCATCCACAGAGTACTTAAATGCTAGATATAAGGTTCTGCTTTGTAAGGAAAAAAAAAAAGCTACTGATGACATATCATGTTTATATGAGTACTCTTCAATAAAATGAACCACTTGTTAAATGGCTACACTGAGTCAAGCATTACACCTGGAGCACTAGATACATAATCTCATTTATTGATCACTAAAATTATGTAACACAAATAGCCAACATTAACTTAATCGATACTAAGGGCCAGGCATTTTGCTATGCACTTTACACTGCTACCTAATTTAATGTTCACAATGACCCTGTGAGGTAGGAGGGACACCTAAAGAGGTTAAGTGAGTTTTTCAAGTTCTTGCCACTTGGACAAGGTAGCAGTCACCAACAGAGCTGAATTTGGGGCGTGGTGGTTTGCCCACCAGAGGATGGGTGCTCCATCACTGTACTATTCCACCTCTGTCAAATATCTAGGCAGAAACATTGTTTCTCGTTCTTAGGAGATGATTTAAATAAAGCTGTAGGGTTCTTGGAATCGACAGGAAGTTAGGCTGGAGTGATGAAAAGCAATCTGCCCTAACTGGCGTGGCTCAGTGGGTTAAGTGCTGGCCTGTGAACCAGAGTGTAGCTGGTTTGATTCCTGGTTGGGGCACATGCCTGGGTTGCAGGCCAGGTCCCCAGTGAGGGGCATGTGAGAGGCAACCACACATTGATGTTTCTCTCCCTCTCTTTCTCCCTCCCTTCCCCTCTGTCTAAAAATAAAATAAAATCTTTCAAAACAAAAAAGAAACAAAAATAATCTCTCTCTTTTTAGAATTGCAGTCCTCAACCTTTTTGGCACCCATGAACCAGTTTCATGGAAGACCAGCGGTGGGGGTGACGGTGTGTCATAGGTGGCAGCCTGGTTCCTAACGGGCCACAGACCGGTAGCACGGGTTGGGGATCCCTGCTTTAGAAGATCATACCCATTGCATTGCTGATGATACTCAAGTTGAACTCTCCAGTACTTTCCAGAACTCTCTCTCCCAAGACTAGTCTCATAAAACATCTCCTCGGGTCCTTCAGATTTACCTAGTCATCCTTCCATACCCTATTCCTCCTGCTGTATTTACTACCGACCCTGAGCCTAAACCTAAGGTGTTATCCCTGTCCCTGTTCCTTTACCTTTCGACCCCTTATATCCAATCCTACCAATCTTGTTCACCACAGTTCACCTGTTCTACAGCAACTACTCTATAAATGTTAGCTACTGTTACTATTATATCCTAAATGCCCTTCATCCTCTCTTTTACACCCTCGACATTCAGCTTCCAAGAACTATCCTTCCAGAGCAAGCATTTAAGGCTGAGAATGGCATTTATGAGGACCAGAAGCCAGGCTGCCAGATTCTCAGGCTGCAGCTCTTTCAGTGAAAATGCACAGAAGGTATATCTCAAAACTAGCTGATAGACAAAAGCAAAATATAAGTAACAAACTAAAAATGTATGAGAATGTCAGATACTGGAATTAGAAACTAACAAATGGCTCTAATCCCATGGAACCAAACATTCTATTTTATTCCACTTCACAAAATTAGTAAATCAGCATTCAATCTATAAACACAGTGGTTCTCAACAGTGGAGATGATTACACATGCATACACGCCCAGGGGACATTTGGCAATGTCTGGAAGCATTTTTTAGTTGTCGTAACTGGGGGAGTGCTAGTGGGTAAGGCCAGAAATGCTGTTAAATATCCTACAATGCACAGTACAGCCCCATGTCCACCTAAAGACAAAGAATTATCCACCCAAAAGATCAAAAGTGCAGCTACTGAGGAACTGCTAAACAAATGCTTTGAGCTCCTTCCATATTCTAGTACCTAATGTATAAAAAGTTACATCTTCCTGGGAAGATGATACAAACTTCCCCATAAATGAAGCTACAACAGGTTCATAAGGCAGTAAGAGGTATCACTGGGAAGAGATGGGTAAATACTAAGTGGTTTAGAAACAAATGCAATGAGTTTAGAGGAAGGAGAGTGCCATAGAGGCTGAGGCCTGGTCAGAGATCTCTGAGCAGATGGGTCTTAGTTCACCTCAGGCCTGCCAGTCAAGGCCCCCAAAGAAGCCAGAATCCACCTTTCCAGCCTTACTCATAGCAGGTTCCTTCGACTGATCCTCTGTTCCTGCCCCACTGTTCACCCACAACAGCTAGTCCACAGGGTCACTACCTCCCACCCCTATTGTTACCATTGAAAAGCCCCTCACCTACTTCACAAAAGCTCTGCCCTCCATGTGAGCTGCAGCTGCCCCACCCCCAAAGCTGAGGAGGACACACTGTCTTATCGACCCAGTGGTGTAACACTATAAATGGCTCAGGCCCTAAGGCCCTGTCCTCTCCCACCTAGAATCAGTGTTTAGCAGTAGCCAGCCAGGAGCTGCCTCATTTCCTGTAGCTGCTCGGTAAAAATAGGAAGTGGGAAAGGAAGTTCACAAAGCAGAAACAAAAGTAATCACTGCCCAGCTTCCTGAACACAAATCACTGAACAGGGAGGATATCATTAAAACATCAAAACGGAAGGCTGGCATGGAGAGCCAAGGCCAGAGGAAAGGAAGTGACATTTCTGGGTTCACCAAACCCAGACTTCCCCCAAAGAAAAATATGTGCAAAACTGGACACTAGCCTATTATACAGAAATAGTCTCCAAGGAATTAATTTAAATAATAAATTAATTAAAAGCATGCTAATTTAAAGAATCATGTGAAAATCCCTGAAACATTAAACTCTCATCAGAGTAAAAAATATCAGTGAAAAGGTTTAAGGAGGCCAAGATTAAACTATCTTTTTTTCCTTCTAGTCAAGAAGTTACTACTAAAACTGCTGTTAAAACAAAACAAAATAAAATAAAAAGTTACTAAATAACTGGTTGGTTGACAAAAGTCTGAAGCCCATGTCATCCTACATTGAGCTATGAAAACTCAAGTGGAAATAACACTACTAAATAAATACTCTAACCACAGAATTCTAAGTAATTCTAATCAGAGTCTGAATCTATCCCAGTTACAATAAAGGTGCTCCTACACCTGCGCCCCAGCGACAGTCAGCCCTGTGAGTTGGGCCCGGATGCTGCCGGCGCCCAGCCTGCAGACGCTGCCAGTGCCAGTGCCCGGGAGTCTCAGGTCTGTCTCTTCATGTGACACCTGATGCCTTTTGTGCTGTCACTTGCTGTGTAACAATTTGTCACCGCAAAATATGACATTCCTCTACAAGACAAAACAAGTTATTACCAGATCTGAAGAGCTTTTTCATATGGTAATCTACAAATGACTGATAATTTCATTTAAGCAGAAGGAAAAAAGTTTCTAACACAAGTAAACAGAGTTGAAATTTAGTTTTTAAATAATACAGGTTAAAAAAATAGGCCAAATGTGTTAAACAGGCACATAGGTGAAGGACAATTTAATTTTGTTAAAATTGAGGTTATTGAGTTCCGGCCAAGATGGAGGCATAGGCAGTCGCATTGTGCCTCCTTGCGCAACCAAAACTAAGGACAACAAAAATTGAGAAACAAGAAAACAACTAGAACAGAGGGAAATGAACTGAACAGAAGTCGGACTCGAGTACATCCAGACCGGTAAGAAGCAGCGGAGTTGGAGGCCTGCGGAGAGGGGTCGAGGGGTCGAGGGGTCGAGGGGTCCCTGCGGGAAGAAACGCTGGCTGGCAGGTGCAGGCGTGCAGGGCGCAGACGGCATCGGAAGGACCGGTGGCGGACCCTGGGTGCGGGAGGCAACTAGCAGACCCAGTGAGGGGCTCAAGGCAGCTGGCTGTCCGCAGCCACACATTCGTGAGCAAACTAAGCGAAAATGGGCAGCGCCACCGTGTTTCAAAGCTTAAGAGCCTCGTCGGGGAACTGAGGCCGGGAGACTCTCTCAGCCGCACAGGAGACTTCTTGGGGAAACCCACAGAGTCCAAGAAAGTGCACAGGCCCACCCGCCTGGAAGCCAGCACCAGAAGGGCCCAATTTGCTTGTGGGAGGCCGTGGAGGGGACGGAAGTCCTAGAGAGAGCAGAGCAGGCGCCATTGTTCCCTCTCAGACCCCGCCCCCACATACAACGTCACAGCCCAGCAACTGGGCTGCCCCGCCCTGGTGAACACCTAAGGCTCTGCCGCCCTTACGTGACAGCCGCAACCAAACCAAAGGAAAATAAAAAAGATGGCTCAAACAGATTTGAAAGCCCCAGAACCAATTTTTTTAAGTGACCAAGAGATAGCCGAACTATCAGATGCCACAGTTCAAAGCACTGGTGATCAGGAAGCTCACAGAATTGGTTGACTTTGGACATAAATTAGATGAACAAATGCAGGCTACGATAAGAGAAATGAAGGAAAACGCACAGGGAAACAACAGTGAGGGGAAGAAAACTGGGACTCAAATCAATGGAGTGGACCAGAAGGAAGAAAGGAACAACCAAACAGAAATGAAGAAACAAGAATTCAAAAAACTGAGGAGAGGCTTAGGGACCTCCAGGACACCTTTAAACGTTCCAACATCCGAATTATAGGGGTACCAGAAGGGGAAGAGGAAGAGCAACAAATTGAGAACTTATTTAAACAGATATTAAAGGAAAACTTCACCAATCTGGCAAGGGAAATAGACTTTCAGGAAGTCCAGGAAGCTCAGAGAGTCCCAAAAAGGTTGGACCCAAGGAGGAACACACCAAGGCACATCATAATTACATTAGCCAAGGTAAAAATGAAGGAGAGAATCCTAGAAGCAGCAAGAGACAAGGAGACAGTAACATACAAAACAGGTCCCATCAGACTGTCAGCTGATTTCTCAAAAGAGACCTTCCAGGCAAGAAGGGGCTGGAAAGAAGTACTCCAAGTCAGGAAAGGCAAGGACCTACATCCCAGATTGCTCTCTCCAGCAAAGCTTTCATTTAGAATGGAAGGGCAGATAAAGTGCTTCTCAGACAAGGCCTAGTTAAAGGAGTTCATCATCACCAAGCCCTTACTATATGAAATGTTAAAGGGACTTACCTAAGAAAAAGATTAAAAATATGAACAGTAAAAAAAAAGTCATCAAATGGAGGGTTAGCAACAGGGAAGTAGGAGGAGGAGGGAGTGGGAAAAGATATAGAGAATAAGTAGCACAGACAGTAGGTAGAAAATAGACAGGGGGAGGGTAAGAATAGTATGGGACATGTAGACACTAAAGAACTTATGACACATGGACATGAACTAAAGGGGGGAATGTGGGTGGGAGGGGATGGGCAGGGTGGAGGGGAGTGAAGGGGGAAAATGGGCCAACTGTAATAGCATAATCAATAAAATAAAGAATCAAAAAAATTGAGGGTATTTGGGGGGTAGAGGGAAGGAGGAAGATCAAAGGCTAGTTTTTTTCAACAGTCACTATATAAATAAGTAGAAAAGTAAAGGAAGTGGAAAGTAATCACCATATATACAGTTTCATTAAAAAATTTTGAGTATTTAATTTTTTAAAATCCACTACTACTTGGTCCTGCTGAGGACAGACCTAGTTCTCTGTCTGATTTATGGCACTAAATCAACTTACTGTATTCCAGGACTCGTGTTTAGTCTTCTTATGAAGTCGAAAGACTAACTCTCAAAGTCTGCTGCCATTAAAACAAAACAAATACTAGAACTTTTGAAAGAACTTTATTAGAAAAACACTGAGTCTCAAATATCTTTGTTAAACAGAAACCTTCAAAAGGAAACCGAAAGGGGGGTTGGGAGACAAAGCATGGCCAAGGAAGATTTACCTATAAACAACTACCACACATCACGGAAGGGTGAACAAAATCGGCCCTTAAAATTCTGAAAAAGTTTGCTCAGGAAAAATGAAGTTTTTATCTTTGGTCCATAAAATGGCTTTGGACCATTAAAATTTTTTACGTCAGCCCTAGTTGGTGTGGCTCAGTGACTTGAGGGCCAACCTGAGAACCAAGGGGTGGCTGGTTTGTTTCCCAGTCAGGGCACATGCCTGGTATGCAGCCAGGTCCCAGTGGGGGTCACACAAGAGGCAACCACACACTGATGTTTCTCTCCCTCTTTCTCTCTCCCTTCCCCTCTCTAAAAATAAATAAAATCTTTTTTTTTTACAAAAATTTTTAAAACATTTTATTTCTTTATTTTTAGAGAGGGAAGGGAGGGAGAAAGAGAGAGAGAGAGAGAGAAAGAAACATCAATGTGCGGTTGCTGGGGTACATGGCCTGCAACCTAGGCATGTGCCCTGACTGGGAATCGAACCTGCGATGCCTGGTTCACAGCTCGCACTCAATCCACTGAGCTACACCCGCCAGGGCTATAAATAAAATCTTAAAAAAAATTTTTTTACATCAAATGTGCCCAAGCACTATGAAAACATTCCCAACAACAAATTGTGCTGCTTGATGGAAATTCAAGTGTATATCAAGAATGAGAGAGTTTCGGCCAAGATGGAGGCATAGGCAGTCGCACTGTGCTTCCTCGCGCAACCAAGATTGAAAACAACAAAGATTGAGAAACAATTAACAACCAGAACAGAGGGAAATTAATTGAACAGAAGTCGGGCTCCAGTACATCCAGACTGGTAAGGAGCGGCGGAGTTGGGAGGCCTGCGAAGTGGGGTTGAGGGTTCCCGGCGGGAAGAGGCGCCGGCTGGCGGGCGCGCAGGGTGCAGACGGCAGCAGATGGACGGTGGCGGACGCTGGGCGCAGAAGCGCGGAGGTGACTAGCAGACCCAGTGAGGGGTGCAGGGCAGCTGGCTGTCCGCAGCCACAAGTTTGCGCACGAACTAAGTGAAAAACGGGCAGCGCTGCCGCGTTTCAAAGCTTAAGAGCCCCGTCTGGGAACTGAGGCCAGGAGACTCTCACAGGAGACTTCTCGGGGAAACCCACAGAGTCCGAGAAAGTACACCAGCCCACCGCCCGGGAGCCAGCACAGCAAGGGCCCAGTTTGCTTGTGGGAGGCCGTGGAGGGAACGGAAGTCCTAGAGAGAGCGGAGCAGGTGCCATTGTTCCCTCTCAGACCCCGCCCCCACATACCACGTCACAACCCAGCAACTGGGGTGCCCCGCCCCGTGAACACCTAAGGCTCCGCCGCCCTTACAAAATAGCCGCATCCGAACCAAAGGAAAATTAAAAAGATGGCTCAAACATATTTGAAAGCCCCAGAACCAATTTTTTTAAGTGACCAAGAAATTGCTGAATTACCAGATGCACAGTTCAAAGCACTGTTGATCAGGAAGCTCACAGAACTGGTTGACTTTGGACATAAATTAGATGAACAAATGCAGGCTACGATAAGAG
>PVIA01011298.1:0-45419 GCA_004024845.1 Tonatia bakeri
AAAAGTAATTACCCTCTTTACTCTTTGGAGATGGGTGTCCACAAAGCTCAGCACTATACACACGTCAAGGATAATACATCTCTACTGTCTCCTCAGCAGAAGTAGCCCATTACTACAACTGCTTCTCCTGTTTTGCAGTCTGTTTTGGTGAATATTTTCTTAAGCTAGTAAAACAGCTAACCCACACAGCATGCTTGGAGAGCTAGGTTAACATTTTAAAAATAATAATAATTTCTAGATTTTAAATAGCTATTGTTTGGTTTCCAGTGTCCTAGAAATTCAATGGTAGCTAAGAGTATCATATTGGGAGTAGTAATCACATGCAGGATTCCACTGATTATGACTTAGCAACGATGCTCATAAAATTCTAACTCCTGCTGCTACTTAAGGTAGTCTATACAGGTACAGACAAAGATTATCTGAGTCATGTTCTGAGATATATGCTCCTACTAATATTTAGTCTGACTTTCCTTGCCTTAAAGGACATCAAAAGATATCAACATGTAATAGTCAAATGTAAAGTAGTGTGGTCTTTTAATACCTAGTAAAAATAACGAAAGGTATTAACTGTGAAGAGAGCCCATCCTGGCCGGGCAATCGAACCACAGTACTCAGTGGGAAGATGTCTCTCCAACACAAATACTTCGTAGGACACATCACTGCTGTCACAGTAACCAGGGTTTATGGGTTTATGGATCTCTAAGAGGTTATGTTTCATTACTGATCTGCATTTCTAAAAGATCTTTCCCAAAATGTTTTTTTAGAAAGCCAAACTTTTTTTCTTTTTTCAAAGAACTTAAATTTAAAGAGGTGCCATTTTTCCAAGTAGGTTTGGTTAGATCAGTGTTTCTCACCTGGAGTGCTTGTGCTCTTCCCTTTCTCCCAGGGGACATTTGGCAGTGTTTAGAGATGTTTTGGTGGTCAAAAATGAGGAGGAGGGTGTTAGTGGCATTAGCAGAAACATTTCACGATGTACAATGAATTATCCAGTGGCAGATATCAACAGAACTGAGACTGAGAAATCTTGTTTTAGATGAAGTTTATGTGATGCTATTAGACTTCTGTATAAATTCCAATTGAGAAGTACCTTTGCTGCTAAGTTTTAAAATGATATTTGTTTCAAGAAAAAGTAACTAGTCTTATTTTTAAAAGATTTTATTTATTTATTAGAGAGAGAGGAAGGGATAAAGACTGGGAGAGAAACATCAATGTGCGAGTGAGGCAGGATAGGTTTCCTCTCGAATCTGGAACTTTTTGGTTTGTGGGATAATTCCCAAACGACTGAGCTATATTGGTTAGGGCCTAACTACTAGTTTCATTTACTATTTTAAAATAACAACAACCTCTTGCATTTGCTTAACATTTTATCATTTATAAAATCATTTCATATGCTTTAATCTCACTTCTTCTCATGGTCTGATAAGTCATCTTACTTCCTTCTCTACTATCAAAGGCACTGTCATTCAGGAAGAGGCTAAGTGATTCAAGCAAGGTCACACAGATCCAAATTCTGCATGGAAAATCCAGTGACCTTTCTGCTACCCACCAGTTGTAATATTCTTGTAAAGAACATTATATAAAAAAAATTAAAAATGTAAAAATCCAATAATCATGCTTCTGTGGTCCATGACTCTAGAAGACAGATGTAATTTGCTTTGAGGATGAAGAGAGAGGGCAGGGTGTGGGTGTTGGTGTTATGGGAGGTGGAAGCAAGTATGGGAGGTAAGGAGCAGAGAAACAATGACATTGGTCAAGGCAAGTGAAGGAATAGAGTCAGGTTCCTCAGTTTCACGTGACTACTTCCCTGTGAAAATCATTCCTTCCCCTCTAAATGGGATAAGACCCTTATGAAAATATCAAATGGACAAATGTACTTAGGCCAACCAGAAAACATACTCATGACTTCCAACAGAGAATCTCACAGAAGGAATCCATTGCATAGGTGATGAGAAGAATGCAGGCTTGAGCAACCAGAGGACTTTTAATCAGGCATGAGGGAAAACGTGATATTGCCTGGGCCCAAGGCTGATTCTCTGCTAGGACTGCCCAGCAGGAAATGGGGCCTGGGAGCAGACAGTTGCTGTTGAGGAAGGTGCCTAAGGTAGAAAGAGAGTAAATTACTGGCTTTTCCCTTCCTCTGCCTGTCAGGTTCCTGACAGTCCCTTCTATTGGCCTAACTCAGCAGGAGCCTGGAAAACAGCCTGGAGGAGCTGGCTGGAGCTGGCTGAGAGGTGGAGCTGAGGACAGAGGATGGATCTGAGTGCAAATGGGCTCAGGACCATCGCATGTCTTGTGAGCATTATGCCAATGGAAGGAATTGTGAATTAATTCTAAGCATCAAGTGAATATTCCAGGACCTAAATCATCTGTTCATTCAAGTCGAGGAAAACACGTCTTACATAAGTCTATCCTGGACCAAACAAATTGATAAGTAAAAGAAAAATCAAACTCAGAAGAGAGAAGGAATTGACAAATGGAGCATAATAATATTTTGTGCAAGTATCCAGACCTTTTATGGTTAAGTAATTACAACTGAAAGAAATGAAAAAAATAGGCCTGACTGGTGTGACTCAGTGGGTTGGGCATTGTCCCATAAACCTAAAGTTCAGTGGTTCAATTCCCAGTCAGGGCACCTGCTGGGTTGAGGGTTAGATCCCCTTTTGGGGGCATTCAAGAGGCAACCTGTCCATGTTTCTCTTGCACATTGATGTTTATCTCCTTCTCTTCTCTCTCAAATAAATAAAAAAAATCTTTTAAAAAAGAAATAGAAAATAGCTCAAATAGGTATGCAGAAAGGAAGTTGGAATTTTGTCCTATGTTTTGCATACAGTAGGCTCCACATTCAAAATAGATGCAAATTCTTGATAAGCTCTTGACAACATAAAAATAAAAACATATCACCCTTTCTCTCAGAATGGTAGACTGTAGCTGAAAAAAAAGCTAGCTGAATTTTCTTTCTGGAGGAAAAAATTGAATAGGAAGACAAAGAGGCAATAATATAATGCTACAGCTCTCCCTCTTACCTGGCTCACTATGTGGTCTGAATATGTATAATTCATTCTTTAAAAAGTATATTGAAATTGTAGAACCACTAGTGTAAAAACTGGAAATCCTGGAAAGTAAAATCCAGACTTCTAATGGCTCTTTCAGCTAAGTAATGGTTAATATTTAGATGCGATGTAGTCTGGGGTAATTTCTGGGAACATTTTTGTTTCCTTGTACACATTCTCAATTCACATAATGAGTGATCAGGAAAGTCTCCAGAGAAATGTATCAGCGATGCTGTATGTAACAGGCATGAAAGGCTTCCTTTAGAGGTGGAGACATCTAAAGCACAGAGAAATGTGAGCAGGCACTTAAGTAGGAAAATGTAAAGTGTGTAGCTATACTGCTTCAAATACAAGTGGGTTCACTGGTCAGTCCCAGCAGATAGGGTAAAAATGAAGCATCCAAAATGCAGTATTGGACCTGCCTCTTGGAGTGGGGGATGGGCAAAGAGCTGGATGCAGCTGCAAACAGAGCACTCTGTGGAGGACATGGTCATATCTACAGGGTCAAGCAAACAAATACCAAAGCTAGTCCGAAGCTTCAGTCTCCTGGGGGAAAGGGCTTTAAGACAATAACCAAGGGCCTTAAGAGGTGGGAGGAACCTGTGAAAAGCTATCCAGGAGCTGGTGATCTTGTGAAATCCAGGCAGGCCAGCTGGCATTTGGAATAAGGGGAGCACCCATGTGAGCAGTGAGAGTAAAGGGTGAGTGACACAGGAAAGTGATCAAAGAAGCCCGGTTATTAAAAGCTGGGGAAGAGAAAGATTTAAGGGATGATTGGAGTGTGGGAGGGGCTTGGAACTGAGTCAAGTTTGTAAATGCTTCCCTCCCTCCCAAGTAATTTGCTTAATCCTTTTAAGGCACAGGTTCTCACTATAGGCACAGTGCCCAAGGCCCATAAGCTTTTCCAGGTTTTATCAAATTGCTTGAGAGCTGGAAAAGAAAATGTCTTGGCTTTAAAATACAAAGAATACTGTAGTATTAAACTAATAAATATTTCAAGTTGAAAATTGTATGTCTTTCATTTTGCATAACAAAAATTGTCTTTTTCACGTGGAATATGGCTACATTTTTCCAGTGTTAGTATGTGACATGAAGCCTTTTATCCAGGATTTATATAGCCCCTGAGTTGGCTCTTCTTTGTCCTAGCATAGTTCAGACAGACAAGGTCAGGCAAGAATGGGTAGGCAAGGTGGGGAAGCCAAAACCCAAATCACCAAGGACAGAAATGTAGGGGAGGGGAAAAGAAGTCTTGAGGGAAGGGTGTCTGAGACAGTGGCAGAGGTTGGGCTTTACCAGGTGCTAGGAGGTACAGACGTGGTGTCCCTAGAGATGGCACAGTATGGTTTCTAATTTTGGAAATGGCTATATCAGGGTTTCCAATCTGGCAGGCGGGTTGGCAGCAAAGGGCTCTGAAGAGCAGAGAGAACCATCTGGAGGCAGGTGGCCACTCAGAGTTGCGTTGGGGTATGAATGCAGAATTGGCAACAGCTAGACAGCTGGCTTAGTTTCCAAAGCAGGGAAGTGGCAGAAGGGAAGCGAGAACTGAGGGGGAGAACTCAGTGCTTCTGAGGTAGCAGAGTAGTGGAAAATCAGGGAGTTAAGGAACACTGAGGCACAGAAATTCCAAGACTCTGAGGTTCACTTAGTGCCTGATTGGCTGCAGGGCCATCCCAGGAACACCACAGAAGTTTACCCAATGGGTTTTCTAGGACTTCTAGATTGCCGTTGTGAGAACAGAGCCCAATTCTATATGCCTCCTCCTTGGAAGGAGGAGTGCCTTAGTCTGAGAGAAACAGGACGCCACCTATTACCCTGCAGGCAGGACCCCTTAATGTGACCAGAGAAAACAGCTAGAGTTGCCATTTCTTGAGTCAGGGTCAGAGGGGAATGGAATGAAGTGACCCCAATTTTCAGGGAGAACAAGGCTAAAGGAGACAGGGAACCATCCAGTGGGTGTTGCAGAGGCAGATGTTTAAATTAAATCCTCTAGCCAGAAATTGCCCTGATAGGCAGAAGGGTGTGTCTCTCTGGGAGGGGATCAAAGACCCTTACTGGAGACATTGTGATGACTGAGCAGAGATAAAAGAAGAGATTGAGCAGCTGCACCCCTAGAGCCATTTTTGACTGCTGCAGAGGCTGGTGACCACTGGCTGAAGAGCACAGTGGAGAGCCCTAGGCTTCACTTGGGACTCTTTCCAGGGTTCAGAATCAACTGCAACTTCTCAGGTTACCTGAAAACAGAGAAGGGGTAGGGCCTGGGAACCAGCAGAGGAGAGACAGTTTAGCAGACCAAGCTAAAGAAGAGAGAGGTCATCAGAGACTACTAGATTATGGCAGCAGTGACCGCCTAGATCCTGGCACAGTGGAAGATACCCAGCAACTGTAAGTGAGTGACCTGGAATGAGAGTTCTCAAGGCATGCCTGAAGGATGCTATAGGAGCTTTGTATAACTTTGTAGGAGAGATAATTTTTGTTTTTTTCCTATTATATTGTAAATAGAGGACTTAACAAGTAGGTGACCAAGATTTCTCAAGATGTAATGCTGCCTAGGTAGTGGTATTGCCACTTCTCATTCATTGAACATTACTGATCCAGAATCTAGGGATTATTAATGTATTAAGAGCCTCGAATATGTTTTAAACATTATTAAAATTAATATTTGATTGAATGGCTATAAAATGTATCAGTACTCCAACTAGTGAACTGCAACTCAACCCTTATTCTTCACATGGTTATAGAAGAAAAACAACAAAAATCACCTCTCCTATGGTGGATTCAACAGATTATGTAGAGGACCAAAACACTAAATATATGAATGTTTATTTAATTTGAAACAATGGAGCATCCTGAAATATTTGACATAATGTGTCTGGGGACATGAAAATAGTGGTATCAGTGAAGGACCTAAACAAAGGCATAAAAATGATCTTGTTCTCAGAATTCTGTGTGGGCCCTGTTTTTGGTTTCCTAGGAATGATTTCTGAATGATAAGTGTATCAAGCTTACTGGCCTCATTTTTGCTGTAGGCATTACTGCACAAGGTTGTAGGGATAACGCTAGAGTTCTGAAGTTTTTGGATTCTTAAAAAGTATCATACAATGCAAAAGTACTACAAAATAGGAATTCACAAACAAGGTGAAAATGCAGAAATAGAAAAAGAAATGAAGACATGGGGAGAGAAAATAAAATTATGTGTAAGATAACTTTTGAGTTAAAACAAAGGTTTTAGTGATCTTTTCCAGATAACAGGCCTATAATTAAAACAGTGAAAAAAATTAGTCAACAAGTTGGTCTTTTCTTTCCACATAAATTCCAAAAGTTAAATTTTAAGTGTCTGATCACAAGTGTTAGGCTATAGAAGTAAGGAGTTTGGCTCCCTTGAAGAAAATTTAAGATGGGAGTTTAGAAAAATAAGGGAAGCCAGATCACTATGAGAGTAGGAGCTTAGTGGACCATGTAATGGCAAGGGGATGAGCACAATGTCTGGGGAAGCTAAAAGAGTGATCACTGAGGATTCATGAAGTATATTATGCTTATTAACAAGCATATCACTATTATTTTAAACCTCTAAACAGAAGATAATAATGCATTTGTGGGTTGTTTGCCAAGTCCATTGTGTGTACCCAGCCCTGGGATGGGAACATCTGTGATGTTTAATTTAGAAAAGAGGAATAAGATGCTGCAGTCCCTAAAATATCAAAGTGGGGTGCTTGGTTGGCTCTTCAGACAGAGCCTTGTAGGGCTGGGTCAAGAAGATCCAAAGTGTGGCCCTCATCTGTGCTCCTTAAGCTCAGAGAATGGCTCTTCTGATCTTTAGTAACTACCAAGCTATTAATTACAATAAGTAAAACTTCAAAGTCAGATGCATCCAATGAAAAATCTGGTTTCCTATTGAAAACTGACAAATGAGCAGCAAAATGATTATTATAATTTCTTGTTATCTAAGGAGTTAGGTAGTTCGGTGGTCCTAATGGCTAATGCCTTAAGTGATGTAAGCCTGATATATGATGGGGTTAAGTATACTATATTGTACACCAGTGATAAAGCTCTAACGTATTTTTAAAAGTCACATATAGCAGCAATAAACTAAAGCCTATTATAATAGTCTAGTTCATTGAACCACTCCCTGATTAGAACCCAGTCAAGTGTCAACGGTCATCCATCCCACTCAATCCTGAACTCCAATGAGAAATTTTACTTCAAGGATTTATTATAATTTGATTCCTTCAGCATATTACATTTATTAGTGCTAAGTTGACCAGTGTAAGAGAGGGCAGGATATACTATTAAGGGGTTGAAATAGCTAAAAAAACCTGGGCAAAAATAAATTTTCACTGTATCTGTCACATACCATGAAGTTAACACAGACCCACAGTAAGTAAAGCAAATAGGTTTTTTTAAAATTTTTATTTGTGTGTGTGTGTGTATGAGAGAGAGAGAGAGAGAGAGAGATTGAGATTGATTTGTTGTTCTACTTATTTATGCATTTATTGGTTGATTCTTGTATGTGCCCCGACCAGGGATGAACTGCAACCTTGGCTATTGGGAGGACTTGTCTAACCAACTGGTTTTAATGTTTTTTTCTTCATGGTTGGGGAATGTGAATTTTTACACTAATATTTCTTCTCTCCACCAGTTGCCAGCACACCAGTGCTCACTTCTGCTTCTGTTTTTACTCTTGGCCTAACTTTGAACTCTATGGTTAGGATGATCTTATCTTTTTCTTTCTTTTTTTTTTTTTGTAACACACGTTTTGTGTTAAATACATGAATAAGATTGCCAATGTAGTATTAATTTGAAGCAATTGGGATCTTCAAATTTCACAGATTTCAAACCTCAGTAACACTGGGATGAGTTATTCTTTTTGATCCTCAGTTGCTTTGTGTAAGATGAGAATTTCTACTCTGAAGTTGTAAAGAAGTTGAGAGGATTAAAAAAAGATTATACAAGTCTCCTTACAGTGCTCAATATAGTAAAATAATAAATGATTTTCCTCCACTCTCCCCACACCCTCTTCTTGGAAAACCAGATAAGCAGTCTGTTGAGTTATGCCCAGTTACAGTGAAATGAATCAGGGTTCTTAAATGATACTCATGCCTGCTCTGGCAAGGCCTGAATCGTTAGGTCCCTCAAACCTGTTTAAATTAGAATGTTCTTGGCAATGATATCATCTTTTGCCCATTGTTTGCTAAATAAAGTTCTGTTCTTTATCACCTGTTTCTCTAAACTCCATGAGGTAGTTCCCTCATCCCTTCAGACCTCTGCTAAGAGAGCACTTTGTTTACGCCCAGTCTTGGGCTGCCGCCTGCTCCTTGGCTGCCCGGCGACATACCCCTACCCTCCTAGGCCCTGGACTTCCATTTAAGGCTCATCACGTCCGAAGGAAAGCCATTCCACTATGGCACTTCATTTGTTTTTCTCGTTAGAGACTGCATACTGCTGTTTTTGTTTCAGCAGTTCATATACTTCTAGCCTGGGAAGTCCCCAGGAAATCGTGAGCAGAAACGGTTGTTGCTTTTCGCACCCTACTTGGGTCAACTAGACGAGTTAGGAGGCATTATAAGTGGGCTGTTTAAACAAGGAAGGGTCAGTCTGGGCCTAAGCGGGATCCTCCCAAGGTAAGGTCCTTCTGCCTCCTCAAAGCGACCGGGCCAGGAGGAAGCCAGTGCCAGGCACAGGAGGTGGCAACCACGGCGGCTACCTCTAAAACCCGGCGGCAGATCCGGACTGGCCCGGAAGTGCCCGGCGCAGCTGTAGGGCAGAAAGAACCTCGCGAGCGGCCGCCGTCGCACCGCAGCGCGCACGCGCCCTCGCGGTCTTGGACTAGGGCTGGAAACGCAACTCGGAAGCCGGAGCCCGGACGGGCCCGGGGCGGGGGGTGGGGGGGGTTGTTCGGGGGCGGGAGCGGCGGAGGCGGCCGCCCCTGGCGGCGGGTTTGTTTATCCCGGGGAAGAAGTTTAGGACCGGGAGATAGGGAAGGAGGGAGGGACGGGGAGGAGGGATGCGGTTCGGCGGAGGCGGCCGCCACAGGGACTCGCCGCCATCACCTCTGCCTCCGCGGCCGTCGCAGCCTCGGGCTCTGGTGGCCGTCGCCGCTGTCGCTTCAGCGGGAAAGGAGCCGCCGCCGGGACTGCTCGCTACCGTGCCGCACGTCCGGGTAGGTGCCCCTCCTCTTCAGGGTCTCTGCCGCAGCCCTGGCCCCTAGCCCGAGGACTCCCCAGCGCTGGAGCCCGGAGCCGGGGGTGAGGGGGGGCATCCCATTGGTGCGGGACCCCGCTCCTGCTCGTGCCTACCCCTTTCTCAGGGCTGGTCTTCTTCCCCAGCTGCTCCGCCCCACCCTTGGTCCCCCCGGACCGCCCTCCCCACGCGAGTCTCCACTTCCCCTGGGGACTCCTATCTCCCAACCCCCCACCAAACACCCTTTGATTTTCCAGCTGTCGCCCACCAGGATCCCCCAGAGTTTCCTCCACAAGTCTGGCCACCTTTCCCGTCCCACAGCCCCAGTCCTCCTCCATACCCGTACACCTCCACACCCGCCCTTTCACACCTTGTCTGTCCTTTCCACCCTGAGTAGTGCTGTAAGCGCGAAACGCCTTCCCCACCTCATCACCAGCGTCCCCATCCCTACGTCCTCATCTCAAACATATACACTCGACATTGTCATCCCTGTTACCCATTTTAGGTCGAATTCTCGACCCCCCAGTCATATCACTCAGTACCTTCACGCCACAATGGCCAGGCCCTCAACCTCCATACCTCCAAGCACAAGTTCTTTCAAATCCACCAAGGTACGACACGATAGCTCCGCGGTTCTCGGTCCAAGTCTCGACTTCTCCCCTTTCTGTTCCCTTCTGCTACCCTTTCTACCTAATTCCTCCTCTGCTTGAGTTTACATACACATGAAGGGGATGGTAGGATTTTCTCCCTCTGAGCAGTAGATCCAGTAAAAATAAGATTCACCTTTTGGTCATCTCAACTTTTGACTTCTTTCTCTGTGAATAGTGTCATTCAGCCTTACTTTGGAGGTTTCTGATGCTTTGTCTGTATTTGAAGAATCCTGGGCCTAGATTCTTCATTTATAATAACTCATCCTCCCAGCTTTTTTTAATAGTTGAATCCACTCCTTCTTAGACTGGAAACTTAAGTATTTTGTAATAAATTCTAAGAGAAATGGGAAGCACTGGAGAATGGTAAACAGCTGAGTAAGTTACTTAAATTTTTGTTTTAAAAACATCACTTGGCTGCTTTGTGGAGGGCATACTGGAAAGGCAGCTGTAAAAACGGAGACCAGACAGGCAGATGCTACTCAAATATATCTGTGGTTAAGGACTTGTTTTGTTTTAGTTTCTAATCTATACTGGTACTTTGGTAACATAAAAAAATGGGTGTTGTGGCTTGTCAAGTTGCTATAAAAATTTCTAAATGCTTCCAATTAGTTTCTGTATTTACCTTCTCAGACTAATAATAATTACTTTGTAAAACGGTATTGGTCCACGCAGCACACTTTTGAGTAGAATTGAGTTTGGCTATTAGAGTAGTTTAGGCAACAGATGATGGAATCTTGGTCCACTATGGCAGTGATAAAGTAGCTGGATTGACAAATATTATTAGAGTAAAATTGATAGGATTTGATGATGCCTCAGATTTGCGGGTTTGGGAAGAGGAGAAGGCTGGTTTCCAGGGTAAGTGGTTCTTGTGTCTAATATAGGGGATTTGGGGGAAGGATCAGTGTTTTGTTAGTTTCTGGGAAGTACGTATTTTTTTAAATGATTTTTAAAAATTTTAATTGTTGTTCAAGTACAGTGTTCTGCCTTTTACCTCCATCCCAGCCCATCTCCGCAGCCCTCCCCACCACTCCTGTTTCTATCCCCACCCCCTTGTTTTTGTCCAGGTGTCCTTTATAAGTGTTCCTGCAAACCCTTCCCCTTTTCCCCTGAAATTTCCTCCTCTTTGGTCACTGTCAGCCTGTTCTTAATTTCAGTGTCTTTGGTTATATTTTGTTTGTTTGTTTGTTTGTTTTGTTGATTAGGTTTCTGTTAAAGGTGAGATCATATGGTATTTGTTTTTCATCACCTGGCTTATTTCACTTAGCATAATGCTTTCCAGTTCCATCCATGCTGTTGCCAAGGGTAGGAGCTCCTTCTTTCTTTCTGCTGCATAGAATTCCACTGTGTAAATGTACCATAGTGTTTTGATCCATTCGTTTACTGATGGACACTTAGGTTGCTTCCAGCACTTGGCTATTGTAAATTGCACTGCTATGAACATTGGGGTGCATAGGTTCTTTTGGATTGGTGTTTCAGGGTTCTTAGGATATAATCCTAGCAGTGGAATTGCTGAGTCAAAAGGCAGATCCATTTTTGTTTTCTTAGAAAATTCCATACTGTTTTCCATAGTGGTTGTACCAGTCTGCTATCCCACCAACAGTGGAAGTACGTGAGTATTGAACATAATACAGTTGGGAATAGTCAGTATATAGCTTATAATTGATGGCTTGGTGTGGGAGGTGGGGAGTGAGATCACCTAAGGAGAAAGTACCTGTTTTGCCATGTAAAACATGAACTTTTTGCCCAAATTTTGAAGGGAAAATATATATAGGTATAATGATCACATACCATGGGTATAATAATCCATATATAATGGGAACAAAAATGTGGGTGCACATTGTACATGGCAAAATACGGGATTTAGAGAGAAAATAGAGGGACATGGTATCCACTGTGACTCTTAAATATTTATTTATTTAATCATTTATTACTCACCTGAGGATATGTTCATTGATTCTAGAGAGAAAGTGAGGATGGAGGGAGGGAGAGACTCCAGTAGGTGCTTTGACCCAGGATCAACCCTCAAGCTAGTCATGTGCCCTGACTGGGATTGAGCCTGCAACCTTTTGGTGTACTGAATGGTGCTCCAAGCAACTGAACCACCAGCCAGGGTTGACTCTTCAATATATAAACATAAGGAAAGAAATGGTGTAAAGGAGGCTGAGAAGGTGTAACCAGAGGTTGGAGGAAATTTTCCTTGGCATCAGACTTTTTTGAGACCAAGGCAATAGACTTTTTTGAAAAAGGAGGGAGTGGCTAATTAGCTGTTGAATGAAGCTGAGAAATCAATTTAGTTGGGAACTAAAAAGTACACATTATATTTACCAACATGAGGAAAATGAGTAGTCAGTCTGTCTATAAACTGTTTGATTATGAATTTTGTTTTAATCTGCCAAAATAATAGTCCAAATTTAGAATAAATTTACATCTATAGTATCAGCCATATCTTCATTCCTGGGCTGAGACTCATGTTTCTATTTATGATCATCTGGATGTTCTTATATACGTCTCAAACTCCATTTGTACAACTCTCACTTGTGACATAATAAAACAAAATATGTATTTTAAGTACTATTTATTAGACATTGAATACTAGACTTTTAAGGAATGTCATTAGTCCTTAGAGACTAGAGACAATGGACATTTAAATATTGTTACTATAGTGTGACCAGAGCTATCATAGCAGTTTATTCAGGTTGCTTGAGAAGCACAGAGAAATTGTGCATTAGGGAAGGCTTTCTAAGGAAAATGGCACTTTGGCAGAGTGTTTCCAAAAGACAAATGGAGAGTCAGAGACTGCAGTGCAGTGATAGAAGATTTTAAAGAAATTATATTCTAGGTGTTTTAAAAGCATCAAATGCAAAGAATTGTGGATGTAGCATATGGGTAGTAGGTTAGTATGGTTGGCCATGCCATTCAAAACTTTTTTTCTTGAACTTGTGTCTCTTTTCTATTTGTTGTTTTAATTAATATTATCACTACTCATGCAGTCACCAAACAGGGAGATTTCTTTTGCATATCTTCAAAAATTAAAGATTTTCTTTGTTGTAGTATTTATTGTCCAAGGTGGTATTTATATGTGTGTGTGTGTGTGTATCTTTTTTTTTTGGTATCTTCACCCAAGGACATTTTTTTCATTGCTTTTAGAGAGAGAGAAAGGAGGGGAGGGAGAGAGACAGTCAGAGAGAGAGAAGGAGAGACAGAGACATCAATGTGAGAGAGAATCATGGATTAATTGCCTTCTATGGGCTCCAAGCAGAGATCAAACCCCACTATCTTTCTGTCTGTGGGACTATGCTCCAACCAACTGAGCCACACCGGCCAGGGCAAAGTGGTGTTTTATTTCTACTGGTTAGCTATATATTTTATATATTATACCTATACTTATAGAATCATTAAGTAACTAATGATTCAGTACCTGTAACTTTTTCTCAAATTTAGAGAGTTGTAAATGAAGGTCTCGGTGAGGATTGCTATGAGTTTACTGTTAACCTCAGTTACATGGTCAATGACGGTGCTTTTGGGCTCAGTAAAATAATAACTGTCCCTTGATGCCTTAAATGCTGTTTTAGTTAGTTGTCTCAACATCCTTAGACTTACCTTAGAAAACTGTTTATCTGTAGGGATTACTTTCTGAAGAAAACTATAGTTGGCAAAACCTTAATTGGCAAGATCAAAGTTTCATAAAAAATAGTGTGTTAGAAGGGAAAATGATATTAAAATGAATTTTAAAAACACAGTAAATAAAGGTTCTAGGAGGCATCTGCTGTAAAATAAAAAGGGGTGGGCTATATTAAAACTTGCTTCTGAAATACCTTTTTTTGTTATTATAGAGATCTGCTAAGAATACCTTCCTTAAATTTCATATTAATAGAATTATAACTTAAAATTTATTTTTATTAGTTTTTACTGGCTTTAATATTTTTTTTTGCTCTTGTCCTCTTCCTGGTTTTTAGTTTATTAAATCTTACTAAATTCCTGTGTATGCTTTTCATATACTACTATAGTTTTTAAAAACAGGCAGCCTTTTCCAGAGTAATTATTAGCATTACATTCTGAATAGTGTTGTGAAATAGAACTTTACATAGGTAAAAGATGGCAGATTAAAATTTTTTTATGCAAATATCAGATGGATTGTTTATGTAATCGGAGCAAAGGTATGGTGGAAATACTTTTTCCACCATATGTGCAGTATGTCATGTGTAAGTCATATGTGCAGTATAAATGTGCTAATAAAATAGCTACCTCCCCCCCCCATACTCCTTTGGGGTTTTCATATTTGCCTTTCACCCTTTATTAGATATAGGAATAAAAATTACTGGGAATACCAATTCAAAACCATAAAAGAAGGCTTTTCCAATACCTTCATATTAGTAATGCAAGATCTCAAAGGTTGTAGTGAAACTGAGAAGTAGTGTGATGCTTTTTTAAATATTTGAGATTTATTATCTAAAATAATGTTTTCTGTTTGTGTATGGCTTCTGAAACAAATTAAAGTTTTTTTTTCTTGTGTAAAATGCACTTGTACTGCTCGTTTCATGTTATTTCTGCCCCCCCCCAAAAAAAAAATTTGATATTTAAGGTAAAGAGTGCAATTGTCTTAAGGCATTTTTTTTTCATTGTAATTTGGATACAATTTCTGGTGTTTTACCATGGGAAATTCCATTGAAAGGTATAGTTTTCATACTATCACACAAAAAACAAACCAAACACAAAATACTGTTTAATATGTTCATCCTAAAATTGTCAAGGCAAGTATCAACACAGGAAACTATCAAAAATTTAAATAAATTGAATTTCATTAATATTTTTTGTTGTTGGCAACTCTTAGGATCAGTTTAGACCTTTATTGACCAGTTATTCAACATGGCAGTTCAGTTTAGTATGTTTCGTTTTCTTAGAGAAGCTCAAGTGGGGTATAGGCATATAACCAAACAGATTGTCATTTCTGATCATACTGCTGCTTCACTGTTGATTTTTTTCCCCCTCAGGTAACTTTATTTCCACTGTTGTTTTGTCTTTTTTTCCTCACCCCACTCCGAGTCCTTCATAAAATTTTTTTTTTCTTCATCAGCTTGTTTAATGAAACCTAGATTATTTGAACATGGGCAGGAGAAACTGACAACTTAATTTAGTGCAAAGATATCTTTACATGGAATTTCCTTATAGGTCATTTGGTTTAAAGGGAAGAACTACGTTTTTTAATATAAGGCACTTGTACCTGACAGCACTTAGCTTAGTTACTTTATTTCATTTACCTCTTATTACTAATCTATGAGGAGTAGATAATATCATAAGTTTTGAGATGTACTTGCCATCAATTACCATATGCACCATTATTTTATGTACCCCAAAGAGAGAGGGCACTGTCAATTACAGTTGTAAAATGCTATCATTTCAGAAATGTTAAAAAATGAATAAAATGGGTATCTTAGAATTAATGAAATGAGACATTAGTGCTACATCATTTTATGGTTATAACCCGAAGTCTTCAAAGTAACTAACATTCCAACATCAAGTGAAGTCAGAATACGTTTAATTCTGCCTTACTTGTACTTCAGAGTGCACTGGGCAGCATAGCATAGAGGCTATCAGTGTGCATTGGTCTGCCATTTGAAGCTTTAGCTTTGTTACTTAGGCAAGTGA
This sequence comes from Tonatia bakeri, assembly GCA_004024845.1. NCBI lineage: Eukaryota > Metazoa > Chordata > Mammalia > Chiroptera > Phyllostomidae > Tonatia > Tonatia bakeri. Next base: position 15,524 of record PVIA01011298.1, read on the forward strand.
CTTAGCCTTTCTGCCTCAGTGTTGTCATCTGTAAAACGGAAATTATTAAGTACCTGTCTCAAGAGCTGTTATAAAAACTGAATGATTTACTTTTACATTTAGGATATTGCTTTTCACATAGTTCAGTGTTTTGTTTAAATGTTGGTTAATGAAAAACAGTAATGTTATTTGTGATCTAAGATATATCAGCAGATGATGTGCTTAAAAGGAAGGGGGAAAGGGCCTTATTAAATGATTCATTGATATTCTACACAAAGTGAAGATGAAAGTATATTATTGATTTGTCTTTGAAAACTAATGTAAGATTGCAGTCTTGACAGTTTTGATATCTAAATTCCATTTTTATTTCCATAAAAATAATACTTACAAAAGGTTCAGCTGAAATATACTTTTCTTTCATCTCTGTTATGACACATGTGGTCAGAATATTGATGTGCTATGATGGATGTCTTAAAAAATAACTTGTAATATACTTATAATTTCTATCAGTCTCATGAGGGATTTATTCAGGAGTGTTTTAATTTTAGTTGAAACATCCCACTTCTGCTTTGTGAAGTATATGTGAAAAAAGTAACACCAAGGCAGTTTTGTTTATTTTAATGGTTTTATATGTGTATGATTTTGTTGCTTTGTCTTGAGATTTAAAACTCTTCTTATACACCCTGATAAGAAAAATAGGTTATGACTTTACTTTGAGCTTTTCCTCATGCCCACTTTGCCTTGTTTTCATCTTGTTCTTTTTCTGTTTTGAGCTCACATCATTCATTTACTCCACAAATAGTTATTGACTATTAAATGCCAGATTTTGTGTTTATAGTGATGACTGGGAAATAGCCTTTGACCTGGATGACTTATATTTGGGGTTTATTAATCCTCTGTAGTCATCGAGTGCTTAGGCATAGTGCTAAAATCTTTATATATACACCTTTTTTTTTTAATCCTCATAATGACGCTGCTAGGGTAGGTTATTACTTTTCAAATGTTTCTACTAAATAAATGGCTGTGAAAGGTGATCTCATGGCTCATGGAGGGGGGATATAAAGATCGATTGTCCTGGCTGGCGTAGCTCAGTGGATTGAGTGTGGGCTGTGAACCAAAGCATCACAGGTTCGATTCCCAGTCAGGGCACATGCCTGGGTTGCAGGCCATGGCCCCCAGCAACCGCACATTGATGTTTCTCTCTCTTTCTCTTTCTCCCTCCCTTCCCTATCTTAAAATAAATAAATAAAATCTTAAAAAAAGATCGATTGGGATCAAGGTAGTGTGGTGGTGGAAGTAGAGAACTTTAGTTTCCCTTAAAAAGGATTTAGTTGTTACATTCTATTACTGTATTACTTTATTACATTGTATTACCTTAATACAGTATTATTTGTGTTTTTTTTATTATTTTTTTAAGGTTCTCTTTTTTAAGTATTTTATTTATTTTTATTTTTATTGAGGGAAGGGCGGGAGAAGGAGGGAGAGAGAAACATCAATGTGCGGTTGCTGGGGGCCGTGGCCTGCAACCCAGGCATGTGCACTGACTGGAAATAGAACCTGCGATGCTTTGGTTCACAGCCCCCGCTCAATCCACTGAGCTACGCCAGCCAGGGCAGTATTATTTGTTTTAATATAAAAAGGTTTTAAATTAGCATGAGGAAAGATCCAAAAAAGTATTCTGTCCCAAATTTAGGATGATGGGAACATAGCTCTGGGAACAGGATTTTTATTGAGAATATCTAGGCATCAGGGTTGCTTATTTATTTATTAAATACTTACTTGCTTTTTTTTATTTTAAGTAACTTTTACTAAAGTAAACCGTACATTCAAAGACATGCACATAACATCATACAGCATGTACACCCTTGTATCTGGCTTCTCACTGTAACATTTTATGCTGCCTCTCCATGTAGTTTGTAGCAGTAGCTTATTCATTTTCGTTGTTCTATAGTGTTCTCTTCTGTTGTATGACTATATACCATAATTTATCCATTCTATTCTTATGAACATCTAGGTCATTTCCAGTTTTGAGCCACAGAGAATGGAGTCCCTAGAGAATATTCTGGTGTATATCTTTTGGTGCCCATGTATATATTTCTGTAGGATATGTATCCTGTAGTGGAATTGATCAACCAGAATCTGTTTATGTTTAGTTTTACTTTCTTTAAAATATAGTTTATTGATTATGATATTATAGTTGTCTCATTTTTTTCTCTTCTTTAGTCCCCTCTACCCTGCACTCTACCTCCCACTAGCCTCCTGCCTCCCTCCCCCCATCCGCCTGTGCCTTAGTTCATGTCCATGGGTCATACATACAAGTTCTTTGGCTTCTCCATTTCCTATACTATTCTTAACCTCCCTCTGTCAATTTTGTGCCTACCATTTATGCTTCTTATTCCCTGTACTTTTCCCCCATTCTCTCACTCCACCTCCCCACTGATAACCTTCCTTGTGATCCCTATTTCTGTGAATCTGTTTCTGTTGTAGTTGTTTCCTTGGTTTGTTTTTGTTTTTGTTTTAGGTTCAACTGTTGATAGTTGTGAGTTGTTGTCATTTTACTGTTCAAATTTTTAATAATCTTTTCCTTAGATAAGTCCTTTTAACACTTCATATAATAAGGATTTGGTGATGATAAACTCCTTTAACTTGACCTTATCTGTCCTTCCATTCTAAATGATAGCTTTGCTGGATAGAGTAATCTTGGGGGTAGGTCCTTGCCTTTCATGACTTCAAATACCTCTTTCCAGCCCCTTCTTGCCTGCAAGGTTTCTTTTGAGAAATCAGCTGATAGTGATATGGGAACTCCTTTGTAGGTAACTGTCCCCTTTTCTCTTGCTGCTTTTAAGATCTCTCCTTAAATCTTGGGTAATATGATTATGATGTTCCTTGGTGTGTGCTTCCTTGGGTCCAACTTCTTCGGGACTCTGAGCTTCTTGGGCTTCCTCCAAATCTGTTTCCTTTCCCAGATTAGAGAAGTTCTCCTTCATTATTTGTTCAAATAAGTTTTCAATTTCTTTCTCTTCCTCTTCTCTTTCTGGCACCCCTACGATTTGGATGTTGGAACATTTGAGGTTGCCCTGCAGGTTCCTCAGCCTCTCCTCATTTTTTTTGAATTCTTGTTTCTTCATTCTGTTCTGGCCGAATGTTTATTTCTTTCTTCTGCAAATTGTTGATTTAAGCCCTGGTTTCCTTACCTTCTCTGTTGGTTCCCTATCAGTTTTTCTTAATTTCACTTTGCAGAGCCTTGACAACTTCTGGTTTGTGACCATACTCAACCATTTCTGTGAGCATCCGGATTATCAGTGTTTTGAACTCTGCCTCAGATAGGTTGGCTATCTTTTCTTTGTTTAGTTGTATTTTTGGAGTTTTTATCTGTTCTTTCATTTGGGACATATTTATTTGTCTTGGTACCCCTGTTACATTGTGAGGGGTGGAGCCCCTTAGGTATTTGCCAAGGCAGGGCAACCCACTTTGCTGTGTTTGGTGCTGTATGTGGGGGAGGGGTCCGAGAGAGAATAAGCCGCTTGATGGGCTCTGGGCTGGCTTTCAGTCACTTCCCCTAGTACCCACAAGCAAATTGGGCCCTTGTGGTGTTGATTCCTGGGTGGGTGGGTTTGTGTATGTTCTAGGACCCACAGGATCTCTCCAACATACTCCTGTGAGAGTGGGGGTTTCTTCCACTGCCACAACCCCCACAGAATTTTATAGCCAGAGGTTTTGAGGTTTTGATGCTTTATTTCTCTGCTATGCAGCCCTGGGTTGTGCAGTCTGTCTGGCTCCTCAGTTGTTCCTCTGGGTTTATCTGTGCAAATGTGGGACCTCCTGGTCCAACAGCCACTACTTTACCACGTGTCCTCTCTGCCCCAGCTTTTGTTTCCACTGCTCCTACCAGACTGAATGAATGTTCCTTCTTTAATTCCTTGGTTGTCAGACTTCTATACAATTTGACTTTCTGGCAGTTCTGGTAATTTTTGGGTTTTAAATTTGTTGTCCTTCTTTTGGTAGTGCAAGGAGGCAAAGTGTATCTACCTACCTATGTCTCCATCTTGGCCGGAAGGCCTTACTTTTTATTTTTTAAAGACTTTATTCAGTTGTCTCTCGCACCTGCCCAGCCAGGGACCTGGCCCCTCACCCAGGCATGTGCCCTGACTGGGAATTGAACTGGTGACCTTTTGGCTTGCAGGCTGGCACTCAGTCAACTGAACCACACCAGCCCGGGCTACGTTTATATATTACTCAGTGCTTTCCAGAGTGGTTGTACCAATTTATATAGCCTCATCAGTAGTGAATGAAAGTTCCATTTGTTCTAACTGCTCTGCAGCATTGGGTTGATACTGTTTTATTTATTTAGGCATCCTGGTGAGTGTAAAGGGGTATTGAATTGTAGATAGGCTAGTTTTTCAAAATAAAAAGAATTCCTTTTCCTATTCATGTCCTCATATTCCTCCCATGTGCTCACCAAGGGAAAATAATAGAGATATGTTTATTTTCACAAACCCCATTCAGATAATTCTGGTTGCCTTTCTGACAAATGGTGCATTTCTGCCTATTGCTAAACATGGAAAGTTTTTAAGATTTTGCAAGCTGGGGAAAAGATTTATAGGCTCTTTTATTGAATGAATTTGTAACATTGACCCAAAGCTTTAATTACACAATGCTGAAATGCACTTGATTTTACTTGACTGTCCACCCAGATTGTAGACTGTCACTCATTATTTGGTGAGGTTTTGTTACACCTTAAATAAGGGAAATACTGTAAATACAGCAGAGCTTATTCAGTTTTCAGAACTTGAAAATAAAATTGAGAAAATTTTACCATATGCCCACAGCATGCAGTGTGTTTTTATGTTTAATTTCATGCTACTTATGGATTTTTTCCTTGTGTCACAGAGGCAGTGTTGTTAATATGTGTTTTGCATATCAAATTGTGTTGGAAACCAAGAATGCAAAACATATTTCTGCCTGTGAATTCTGTTCAGTGTTAGGATTATGGTTAGTGTGTTGTTATTCCTCAATGAATGTAGATTGTTAGAATCGTATGTAGGGAATCACCATTCGTGTACATTTTTGGGATCACAATTAGTTGATTTCAGTTAAAACACATAATAGAGTTGTAGCTAAAGAGAAGCACATACTTTTTCCCCTTTTCAACATTTTTATCTGACTTTATTTCTTACTGATGCAAGTACTGTTCCAAGGTAGAACAGATGTTTGATAACTACTTGTGTTCTGCATATTCATATGCATTTACTGATTATTGTTAGTCATAAGAATCTTGGAATTATTAACTGATCGTCTGAGGACCTTAGTTGGCATTCATGTCCTTAAAGGTTTCCTGTGAGGTACAAGAACAACTCAGTTTATCTTACAAAGCATTTCCTTACGAGAGAGGTAGGGCTGGTAGTTAGATGGCAATAGCTTCCTTTTAAGTCTAGTTTGATTTTGTGTTATTTTATTTCATAAAAGACTGGCTTAAAATCCAGGATCTCCTCATACATTGCTCTTCCTGGGTGATTTTGCTTCATTTTTTTCTTTTTTAATTTCTTTGTCTTTATTTCTTTTACTTTTTTCTGTAAATTACACAGCTATGTGACAGAATTTTTTCTTTAAGGGAAATTAAGCCACTTTAATGGTGATGGACATGCAGGGTGTAATGATACTGACATACAGATCCTTACTGCTGTTTACCCTAAGGCATGTGACTGTCAGTTTTTTCCCCTAGATTTTATAATGTAGAGGTCCAAAAACCTTTTTCAAGGTTAATGATTTATCATGCTTTTGCCTAGACATAAAGTAGGTTTTTTTATGTCTTTTTTCCCCGGTATCTTTTTCTCAGACTTAGCATTTGTAATAAATACTTTTAATAAAACATTAATATTAACAGTTATATTAAAATGAGTCTGAGTAGGTTTAGTAGATTTTTACTTCCAGCTGCTGCCACGGTCTAGTCTATTGATAGGTGAGATGCATGTTCAGTAATGACTTCTGTCTCAAAATCCGAAAGGAATCTGCTAAGTATACCTCTCCCTAACCCTTCTCAGATTCAGTGTGACCAACACCTTCCTCAGTATTGGGGCGGAGATCTCCAGGTTTGGAAGTGGGCTAGGACACAAATGACCAGGGACAACTAACTCCTTTTCATCTCAAGTGATGGTGAGAGATAGATTTGATGCCACTGCTCTTGTTCATACCATTTTGGTCCCAGCCTGTTGTTCAATGTTTATGCTGCAGCTTGCACAATGAAGTCACAAGGATGGCAGTAGGTGGTGTCATTGGGAAATTAGAGGTTATGTGAGCTGAAATAGTGGCAGAGCAGTTCTGTCATAGAATGTGTAGAGCAGCACTGTTTAATAAAGCTTTGTGCAGTGATGGAAATTTTTTAAAATCTCTATTTTCCATTATGATAGTAGCCATAAGGCACTTGTGTTTATGGCTACCATAATGTGTTTAATGTGTTTATGGCTACCATTTTGTGTTTAACACTTAAAATGAATTCAGTATAACTGAGGAACTGAATTTCTAATTTAATTTATTTCATTATTTGGTAAGACTTTTATTTTGCAACAGACCCTTAACAATTAGTGAAAAAACAGAAGACTGTAACTAATGAAAATATATACTTAAAAAGGTGCTTGTTTGCTTTTTAAAGATTTCTACGCCATTGCTCGGCAGTGAAAATAAAGGAGCAGACATTGGGTAGCTATATTGAAGAAGAGTGGAGAGTTCACAGAATGGTTGTGGTTTAAGAAAAAAAGGACAAATGTTAAGCATGCTTGCTAGAGAGTCTTTGAAATGATGCGTTTTGGGTTTTGGGTTTGATACGGAAGTGAAGCCATAATGGGGATAATGACTTGAGAATGGGAAAGATTCAATGAAGTGTTGGTTATAAGAGATATTTGGGATTAAATTGATGATATTAAATTGAGGAATAGGTTCTGTTGTAAGAATGATATACTGAGGTTTCTTTTCATAGTTGGTTAAGCTGTTTTAGGCAGTAAGTTCCAAGTTAGAATATTTGGAAAAGATCACTAAAATGTTAAGTGGATGAGATCATTCAGAAAAGTCAAGGAACTTTGCTGGTAGGTCAGAAGTCCACAGGGGTGAAATTATGCAAGGTAATGGTAGGACTGGTGAAGAAAACAATGGAGACGAGCTTTCAAGTCCTCCATAAGGGAGCCTAACTGGAAGAGAGGGTAGATGAAAACAAAATAGAAGACATTAAGAAAGTGTGATATTGGACTCATGCAACTGCCAAATGGTTTTAGAAGGCCAGAAAAGTGGTCTGGAAGAACAGTGCAGAGTTGGAAGAACTCTACTTTCAACTCCTTTTTCTAGGTCCTTCACAGTTGTAAGAAAAGGATATTATTTTAGTAATTCTACTTACCTGCTTTGGTAAGGTGTTTGCCACTCTGAGCTTGTCTTTGTTTGTCTAGTGCCCGACCTATTTAGGTACCTAATAAGTGTTTGTTAAGTAAATGCTAAACGAATGTGAAATTGTTCCAGTGTACTGGAATTCTAGAACAAGGAATTGCTTACACACTTGAAAAAAGTGATTTGAAAATTAGTAAAATAAACTGTTGTTTTAACACAATTACATTTTCAAAGTACGGATTTATTTACCCCCATTTTAACTAGACATGTTTGTGTCTCAAAGTGTAATATAGGAAATGAGTTATGTAACTTTTAGTAGATGGTAGTTTTGTAATGGGTGATTAAGGGTAGGTGGGATATTTGGTGGACTAATCTTGATTTTTAGAGGTGGAGAAGAGAATATTGCAAAGTTAATGCAATATACTCTTGTCAACTGATTATTTTATTGTTTCCTTGTATTGGCACATTAGGCTCTTGAGGAAGGAATTGTAGTAGATTGACTTTGGGCAACATAGATAAAAAATTTTCAATTAATTTAAGGTAAGAACTTTTAGCCATCAGTAAATGAGCAGAAGGAGAAGAATGAAAGCAAAAGACTTGATTTTGTTAAAAAAAAAAAAGAGAGAGAGACAGAGAGAGAGAGAAGCTGTGTGGGCAAAAGTTTTAAAACAGATATTTAGCCATATTTTTCTAAAACAAAAGAAGTTGGCAAAAGGAGAGGGAGAATATATAGCTTTTATTCTGGGTGAATGTTTTAGGACTCAGGTGATTTTGAAAAATGCCTGGTGTTAATATTATGGATCCAGAATTGGCAAGTAACTGTGTAGATGCCTCCATAAATATATCGCAGAACTTCTTTCACACTTGCTGTAATCTTTTTTTTTTTTTTTAATACAAGTAAAAGTTTATTTAGGAAATCACAAAGGTAGAATACATGAACCAGCTGGTCTGTGTGGGCTGAGGAAACAAGTTACAGAGGCAAAATAAGGGCCCTTGGATAAGAGAAAGAAACGAGGAAGTGAGAGAGAGAGAGCGTGCGTACACACCTGCGCAAGCGTGCCTTAATCTTTTTGAGTGAAGAATAATCCTTTTCTGAGGATGAGAAAGTTAAGGGCCAGAAAATGAAAATAATTTGTTTGAGGGTTATAAAACAACAACAACAAAATTAAATTTGCATTGTTTTATACACAGAAGTTATATTTCAATAGTTTTAACAGATGTATCACCTGTGTAATAATAGCACATCAAGATATAGATCATTTCCATTACCCCAGAAAGTTCCCTTGAAGGTTACACAGTTCCTGAGAGACATTTTGAACATCAGTCTGTCTTTTTGCAAATACACGTCCACATTATGTATGTTCAAAGGGAGATGAGATCTGTTAGAGTAGGGGGTCTCAAACTCATTTTCACTTGGAGCCACATCAGCCTCACTGTTGCCTGCAAAGGGTCGAATGTAATTTTAGGACTATATAATGTAACTACTCCTTAACAGTTAAGCGAGAGCTTGGTTCTGCCGCTGGGTAACAACGTGCTGGGCCAGATAAAACAAGGTGGAGGGCCGCATTCAGCCCTTGGGCTTTGTGTTTGCCACCTATGTGTTAGAGAGAAGTAGTGTGAGAGCAGCAAAGTTAGTAGCTGATGTGTAATAGCTAATGGAAAGCCAAGTGATAAAAGTAAAACCTCAAAAAACATATTTAGGCAAATTTAACTCTGCTCTCCTTCATAGTTCATGAGATTATTACTATTTTGTAAACTAGATCTATCTTTGAGTTTTATATTAATACATATATATTATGAGTGCTATCTCTACACCAGACACTGTACTAGGTATCTTTCATTCATTTCCATTTAATAATACATCAGTCATCTCAGATGATTATCATTTATTATTCCCATTCTACAAATAAGAAAACTGAGCCCCAAAGAACTCACACAGCTTCAGAATTTGAATGTAAGTCTAATATTAGAAACCAAATTTTTAAAATATATTTTATTATGCTATTACATACAGTTGTCCCATTTTTTTCTCCCCTTTATTCCTCTCCACCCTGTACCACCCGCCCCCCCCCCAACATTCCCCTATCTTAGTTCATGTCCATGGGTCATACTTACAAATTCTTTGGCTTCTCCATTTCCCATACTATTCTTAACCTCCCCCTGTCTATTTTGTACCTACCATTTATGCCTCTTATTCCCTCTACTTTTCCCCCCACTCTCCCCTTCCTCCTCCCCACTGATAACCCTCCATGTGATCTCTATTTCTGTAAAGCTGTTCCTGTTCTAGTTGTTTCCTTAGTTTGTTTTTGTTTTTGTTTTTTTTTTTAGGTTTGGTTGTTGATAATTGTGAGTTTATTGTCATTTTAACTGTTCATAGTTTTGATCATCTTTTTCTTAGATAAGTCCTTTTAACATTTCATATAATAAGGACTTGGTGATGATGAATTCCTTTAACTTGACCTTACTGGGAAGCACTTTATCTGCCCTTCCATTCTAAATGATAACTTTGCTGGATAGAGTAATCTTGGATGGAGGTCCTTGCCTTTCATGACTTCAAATACCTCTTTCCAGCCCCTTCTTGCCTGCAAGGTTTCTTTTGAGAAATCAGCTGATAATGATATGGGAACTCCTTTGTAGGTAACTGTCCCCTTTTCTCTTGCTGCTTTTAAGATCTCTCCTTAAATCTTGGGTAATATGATTATGATGTTCCTTGGTGTGTGCTTCCTTGGGTCCAACTTCTTTGGGACTCTCTGAGCTAGCTTCCTGGAATTCCTCGAAGTCTATTTCCTTTTCCAAATTAGAGAAGTTCTCCTTCATTATTTATTCAAGTAGGTTTACCATTTCTTGCTCTTCCTCTTTTCCTTCTGGCACCCCTACGATTTGGATGTTGGAACATTTAAAGTTTTCCTTCAGGTTCCTCAGCCTCTCCTCATTTTTTTTTTGAATTCTTGTTTCTTCATTCTGTTCTGGTTGAATGTTTATTTCTTCCTTCTGCTCTAAACCATTAATTTGAATCCCAGTTTCCTTCCCGACACTGTTGATTCCCTGTACATTTTTCTTTATTTCACATTTTATAGCCTTCACTTTTTCCTCTGTTTTGTGACCATACTCAACCATTTCTGTGAGCATCCTAATTAACAGTGTTTTGAACTCTTCCTCAGGTATGTTGGCTATCTTTTCTTTGTTTAGTTGTATTTTTGGAGTTTTGATCTGTTCTTTCATTTGGGACATATTTCTTTGTCTTGGTGCATCTGTTACATTATCATGGGCAGAACCTTAGGTATTCACCAAGGCAGGGCATCCCACTTTGCTGTGTTTGGCACTGAGAGGGAACAGTGCTGCTTGCTTGGTTCTAACCCCACTTTCACTCACTTTCCTTGGTGCCCACAAGCAAATTGGGCCCTTCTGGTGCTGATTCCTTGGGTGGATGGTTTTGTGTACTGTCTAAGACCCTGTGTGGTTTTTTCTCCAATGAACTCTCCTCTGAGGCTGGGAGTTTCTGCTGCTGCCTCAGCCCCCACAGGTATTTTCAGTCAGAAGTTTTGAGGCTTTATTTCCCTGCACTGGAACCCTGGGTTGCATGGTGTGTCTCACTCCCCATGCAACCCAGGGCTCCACTACGGGGAAATAAAGTTGTTTATCTGCACACAAATATTGTACTGCTCGCTCTACCGGCTGCCATCTCACCCGCCTCGGTCCTTCAGCTGCCACCTTGCCTCGAGTCCTATCCACCTTAAGCTGTCTTTGTTTGTCCCTCCTGCTGGTCTAGATGAATGTTTCTTCTTTAATGCCTTGGTTGTGGGACTTCCATGCAGTTCGATTTTCTGGCAGTCCTGGTTATTTTTTGTTTTTAAATTTGTTGTCCTTCTTTTGGTTGTGCGAGGAGGCAAAGTGTATATACTTATGCCTCCATCTTGGGCAAAACCCTATGGAAACCAAATTCTTAATCTGATGGTATTCCCTGGATCATTCTGTAATGATAAAATATATTTGGTACTTAGATTATTAGAAGGCAAAATACATTTACTACTATGTAATGATTTTTCCAGTTGTTGACTTCACATCCAGTCTTTGCTCACTATCTGCCAAGTTCTATAGTAGGCAGTGGTCACATAGAGATGAAAATACAGTAATTTCAAGGAGTTTAGCATATTTGATGAATTAGAAAAATACTAGTAGGTTTTTTTGACATTCAATATTATTTTATATTAGTTCAGATATATAGTATAGTGGTTAGACAGTTATATAATTTACAAAGTGATTCCTTCAATAGTTCAAGTACCCATCTGGCAACTTACATATTTACTACAGTGTTATTGATTATACACCTTATGCTGAATTTTACATCCTTGTAACTATTCTGTAACTACCAATTTGTACTTCTTTTTTTTTTTTTCAATTTTATTTGTTTTTAGAGAGAGGAGAAGGGAGGGAGAAAAAGGGAGAGAAACTTCAGTGTGTGGTTGCCTCTCAAGCACCCCCTACTGGGGACCTGGCCCGCAACCCTGGCATGTGCCCTGACTAGGAATTGAACCGGTGACCCTTTGGTTTGCAGTTTAGCAGTTAATCCACTGAGCCACACCAGCCAGGGCCCAATTTGTGCTTCTTAATCCTTTCATTTTTTTCCACCCGTCTCCCCAACCCTTCTCTCCTCTGGCAGCCATCAGTTTTCTGTATCTGTGAGTCTGTTTCTATTTTATTTGTTTTGTTCTTTAGATTCCACATACAAGTGAAAACATATGGCATTATTTGACTTATTTCACTTAGCACAATACCTTTTAGGTCCATCCACATTGTTTCTTGTTGCAAGTTTTTTTCTTTTTATCCTCACCCCAAGGACGTATTTATTGATCTTTGAGAGAGGGGAAGGGAGGGAAAGAGAAGAGAGAAGTATCAATATGAGAGAGAAACATTGATTGGTTGCCCATCAACTGGGGACCAAACCTGCAGCCTAGGCACATGCTCTGACTGGAATTGAACCCACAACCTTTCAGTTTACAGGATGATGCTCCAACCAACTGAGCCACACAGCCAGGGTGAAATTATGTTATTTTTTTAAAGCTGAATAATTCCATTGTATATATGTATCACAACTTTCTTACACATTTGTATATTGATGGGTGCCTGGGTTGTTCCATACTTTTGCTATTGTAAATAACACTGGATTGAACATGGGGGTGCATATACATTTTTGAATTAGTGTTTTGGGTTTTTTCAACTATATACCCAGGAGTGGAATTGTTGGGTTATAAACCAGTTCTATTTGTAATTTTTTGAGGAAACTTCATACTGCTTGTCATAGAGGCTGTACTGGTTTGCATTTCCACCATCAGTTTGTGAAGGTTTTGTTTTCTCCAGAAAAATAATAGTATTTTCAGTTAAATCCTGAAAATCAATTCATTACACCTTGCCAGTGGTCTTTTTTTTTTTTTCTTTTTTAATTTCTGTAACTTTAGGTCACGTTGTTTCTGGGTTTCTGTCTCCCTATTTGTAAAATAGAAGGCAGGCTTATTTAGAGGATCAAGTGAGATAATATGTGTAAGAGTAAAGTTCTAAAGTATGAAGTAAGATCTTACAAATAATTGTACTAATAACTACAATAAATATTATTAATTCTATATGAGAGGCATTGCTGATGAAAGTGCTTAGATAGCTGGAAAGTAATTCATTTTACTGAGAAAAATGAATGGGGGACATATGTTGATTACGAAAAGTTTTATGGACCCTACCCACGTAGCTCAGTTAGTTGTTCAGAGTGTTATCCCAATATACTAAGGTTGCGGGTTTGACCCCGTCAGGGCACATTCAATAATCAACCAATGAATACATAAATAAGAGGAAGAACAAACTGATGTTTCTCTCTTTCTTTTGTTTCTCTCTCTCTATAATTTAGAATATAAATTTTATTAAATTGATGGTAAACAATTTTACTATCATTGTATACCGATGGTATACAGTGTACATATGATGTGCTGTAGAATTGTGCACCTGAAACTTAGATAATTTTGTTAACCAGTGTCACACCAATAAATTCAATAAATAAATGTTTTATGGAAGGGGTGACATTTAAGATAGAGCAAGTTCTTGTCAGGATGGTGGAATAGGTCAATGTTTTGTTGTCTCCTCCCATTACAACATTAAAATACAGAACAGTCACCCTTGAAAATTAGCTGGACAGAAGTCTTATAAATATGTATGTAGAAAAAAAGCCATATTGAGACTGGTAGGAGGGGCAGAGACCCGTAATAGTGGTGGAGATATGGAGCCAGCTCATCCCACATTCATATGTGGTACTTAAGAATTGGGAGGCATATCTCACTAAGGAGGTCTCCCTGGGGAGCAAGGAGTCTCAGCCCCACATTGGACTTCTCAGCCTGGAACAGCAGTGCTGGAAAGAGGAATCCTCACAACAGCTGGCTGTGGAAATAGCAGGGACTCATTACAGGCAACAGAAGGCTGCCAGTTGACGTATCATCTTAAAGGATGACTCACCATGAACAGACTCATTTGCTCACAAATTCTAGCCCCAAGATCCAGTAAAGAAACAGCAGCTGGAAAAGCACCAGGATATTCAGGGAGTAACTGAAAGTTCAGAGTCCCAAACATGATGAATCCAAAGAGTCCCACACGTTACAGTTGATATGCCAAAGGGTAAAGACAAAGAATCTTAAAAGCAGCAAGAGAAAAGCAATTTTTTTACCTACTAACTTAGAGGAGCCCCCCGTAAGGCTGTCACCTGATTTTGCAACAGAAGCTTTGCAGGCCAAAGGGATTGGCACAAAATATTCAAAGTGATTAAAAGCAAGGACCTGCAGCCAAGATTACTCTAACCAACAAAGCTGTCATTTATAAATCGGAGATGTAAAGAGCTTTCCAGGCAGGAAAAAGCTGAAATTCATCACCACCAAAACAATATTACAAGAAGTGTTAAAACAACTTTTTTAAGAAGAAGAAAGAAAATAAATATGAATAAGAAAATGTTGGAAAGAAAATTTTACTGACAAAGGCAAACATTAAAAGCAGTGAATCAACACTAAAGCTATTACTACAAAGGTTAAAAGACAATATTATGAATATCATGTGTAATTACAACAGTAAATTAAGGCATACACACAAATACACACACATACAAAAGAAGTAAAAAATAATGACAAAAACATAACTGTGAAAGGGGTGAGTAAAAATAGTAGTGATTTTAGAATGTGTTTGAACTTAAGGCATCACCAACTTAAAATAGATCATTATAAACATAGTTGCCATAGGAAGCACATGGTAACCACAAACCAAAAGTCTACAAATCTATTCAGGAAAGAAGGAAAAGAATTCAAATACAGGACTACAGAATGTCATCGACATACAAGAGAAAAAAGGAAGACATAAGAAAGGAACAGGATTACAGAAACAATTAGAAAACGATAAAATGACAATAATTACATACCTGTCAATACTCACTTTTAATGTAAATGGATTAAATACTTCAACTGAAAGATAATGGATGAAGAAGAACAGGTATATACATACAGTGGAGTATTACTGGGTCATAAAAAATGAAATCTTACTATTTGTGACAAAATGGATGGACCTAGAGGGTATGTTAAGTTAGAGGAAGAAGAAAAACATGATTTTACTTTTATGTGGGGTCTAAAAACATAAATGAACAAATAAACTCAGATACAGAGAACAACATAAGGTTGTCAGGAAGGTGTGGTTAGGGGACTGCATGAAAAAATGAAGGGATTATTAAGTACAAATTGGCAGTTACAAAAATTGTATAGCATAGAGAATATAGTCAACAATGTTGTAATAACTACATATGTTGTCATGTGGGTGAGTGACTTATTGGGGGGAAATCACTTCAAAAGTTATAAAAATGTCTAACCACTCTATTGTGCACCTGAAACTAATGTAATATTAAATGTGAACTATAGTTGAAAAATAAAAATTAATAATTTTTTAAAGATACACAGATTCCAATATAGTATTGGTTTTTAAAGAAGGGATGATTAAATTATCTATAGTTTGTTAATCGAGAAAACTTACTACTATGATTTAGGTAAAAGAAGTGTGTTGCTATAATTTATAAATTAGAGCTTGAATTAACTTGACTTTAAAAATTTAACTTCTGTCAAAAGTTTATAAAATGTATGTATTTCTATGCTCTTTCACACATTTTTTAAATTATGCTGGGTCATTTCTGATTCTTTGTGTCTTATAAGAACTTAAAGCAGTTGCTGAAATTTGCAAAATTTTGTAGACTAATGCCCAAGTAAGTTTGTTTTTAGATGCTAATAGTAGTCTTGAAGGTGATACTTTGCTGTTAAGTGCATCTGCATGATCCTGTTCCTTTTATTATGCTTGAGCTGCCTAGAAATACATACACACATATATTTGGGTGATACTTGGTTTTAGCTATTTAAAATTTTTATCAAAACAGACAACAGGTGTTTACTGTTTTGTTTATTTTCTTCAACACATTTAAAGTTTTTCATAAGTTTTACCCAGAGGACCTCTGAAATTTAGTTCAATTATGAGGTCAGAAGTTGTCTTCCTATTGTCCTTTCTTGTTTTCACAGAGCTCGCCTCAGTATAGGTTCCTCCAAAATATGCAGATGGGTCAGTGAATAAGAGCAAAAGAAAGAGAATAATGAATGAATGAGTGAATAGTTAAAAAAAAGAGAGAGGTCTTACAACTTGTCCATAGTTCTCCTGACTTGTAGCCACTCCCCTTTTTAGTTCACCATAATTATATATTACTGTATTTTAAAATCTTACCTCATAAGGTTTAATGACCATAGTTATAAACTGTCATGCTAACTAAATAAAGCTGATTTTTTTAAAAATCCCAATTCTGTCTTTATAAAACAGAATTTGGAAATAGCCTCCTTTTGAAAAGTGAAATATTTGCTTTATATACTTTAAAGGGGCTATGGCTATTAATACATATTCAGATAGACTTACTTTTGTGTTATCATCCCTTGAATATAAGTTATTAACAAGTAATAAGAGAACAGTTAAACTTGTAGCAACTACTATGGCATATAAATGTAGTTGTTTAAGTGATGATTTTGAAAAATGATATCCAAATGTCCAGAGTGTCCTAATTGTGTTGGAAAAGCAGTCAGTTTCTGAAATGATTTGTATTTTTTATTAAGTATAACTTTAAAAAAATAAGTGTGAGGAAATTACGTGGTGCTGTGGAGTCAGTCTTAGTCTTAGTCTATAGTGTATGAGTTTTACTGTGTTAATTTATGGTAGGACTGTGTGGGACTCAGTGATTTGCCAAAGGGCACGTGGTCTGAAACATAAAATGTCTAGGAATATAATTTAATTCTCTCAAAATGTAGATACCAGGGATTTTTTCCATTTTTACCATGTTAAAGGTAGTTTACCATTTTCAGGTAAAATGGAAGACTTAGAGGTAGAGGACAAATTGATAGTGAGGGCAGTGATGATATTTATTAGCAGTATTACTAACTTTCTAGTCTAACTATCAGACTAGAACAGTGTTTCCATGTGATCAGCACCACCTGAGATCTTTATTAGAAATGCAGATTTCAGGACCTACCCCAGACCCTCTGAAGCATTCACTAACTCTGGGGTTGGGACCCAGCATTCTGGTTTAACAAGCCTCCCTTGGGATGCTAATGCACACTTAGATTTGAGAATCACTGCCAGAAAGAAATATAAACTTGTAAGTCTACCATTTGTAATCACTAGAGGCTGGGAATATTACATTGGACCATATGAAGTATTTTCTGATATTTTTCCAGCTTTTTAAAAAAGATTTCATTTGATGGTTGCCAGGTGGGAGTGGGTTATAGGGGAGTGGGTGAAGAGGTGAGGGAGTTAAGTATAAATAGGTAGTTACAGAGCAGTCAGGAGGATGTAAAGTACAGTATAGGAAATGGAGTAGCCAAAGAACTTATATGCACGACCCATGGACATAAATACAGGTGCGGGTATTGCCTGAGGGAATAGGGGATGCAGGGTAGAGGGGGGAAATGGAGGAGAAATTGGGACAACTGTAATAGCATCATCAATAAAATATAATTAAAAAAGATATCATTTATTTATTTTTAGAGAGAGGAGAAGAGAGGGAAATAGAGAAACATGGACGTGAGAGAGAAACATCAATCAGTTGCTTCTTGCACGTATCCTGACCAGGGACCAAACCCAAAACCTGGGCATGTGCCCTGACAGGAAATTTAGCCACCTTTCACTGTGTGGACAATGCCCAATCAACTGAGCCATACTGGTCAGGGCTCACCTGCTTTTGACTTACATAAATTTTAAACTTGCCAGACTTTGAAGGAAAGCATTTTACTTGGAACAGAGAATTCAAACTGTAAAACATCTATTTCACTAGGCCCCAATAGCCAAAGTAGGACAAAATTAAGGGGTCCAGGTAAGTGAGATATTTGTCAAGTCTCATAGTTTTTTCTGCTTTAAAACAGACCTTGTGTAATATTATTAGCTATTGACTTCTGGGTGTTCATCCCCTCTTCCCACTTCCCCAGCCCTTTTGACTTTCATTTTATATAAGAATGTGTAGCCAGGAAGGAGGAATGGTCTTCCCACTCCCAGCCAATTTTTTTCTTGAAAGTTCAGAGTATTGCCATTGCTGCATTATTATTCATCCTATTTCTGCTTAAGATTCTTCCCTGTAGCTTGTGTTCAGATATGTTGCCATTGATTCATATTATTCTACTGAGAATCACAGCTGTTATTGTATCAAAGAGAAAATTTTCTATCCATGTAATGCACATTTTAGTCAACTTTATACTATTTTTAAGTGAAACTATAAAGGTTTTTTTTTTTTGTTTCCTTGTCTAGATCTGAATTAGCTATTTCATTAATTCCCCCAGACTGTATAATTAGTTCCCCTCCTTTTTATTAAACACTAAGCATCATGCTAGGGTTTACATTACAGGAATGAATAAAACACAAAAAACCTTCACAGAGATTATAGTGCACGTAAAAACAACCATAAACATAAAACTCAGTAGTAAAAAAAGCAGTAATTGAAAGGGGGTGTTGGAGGTGGTAGGACTGTTTAATGTGAGTTGGCAATGGCAATGAGTAATTGATTTCAGTTTTGTAAATGGGCATAGGCTTTTCCCCCTCTGTTTATACTTTTTAAAAATAGAAGTTGTAATTGCATCGAGATTATATAAAAGAGGAAAAAGAGTATGAAGCCACCTTCCCACTACTAGTTCCAGTTCCCATTGTAAGTTATGCCTTCTTTTTGTTTTGCTAGCAGTTTCTGTTGATAATGTTGTTTTTATTTATTAGCTCTACCAGGAGTGTCCAACCTGCAGCTCAGGGGCCATATGCAGCCCAAGATGGCTATGAATATAGCCCATCACAAAATCGTAAATTTACTTAAAACATAATGAGATTTTTTTGTGATTATGTGTCACAATGTATTTAATGTGTGGCTCAAGACAACTCTTCTTCCAGTGTGGTGCAGAGACGCTAAAAGGTTGGACACCCCTGCTGTGTAACCTGCTTCTGTGAATGATAGTCTAGTTCTCCTCCTCATTCCCGTAGTCTCCCAATTATGTGTTGTTAATGTTTAATCATCAAAGATTTTGCATTTTATTCTGTAACTAAAATTTCTTTTTTGCTTTATTTACAGGTCAATTCTAAAAATTTTAAATCTGGAAATATTTATAATATGATTATATAAACAGTTAACATAGAACAAAGTAGAATGGTCTGATAGAAAGAAATGTAAATCCTATGTACATTAAAACTTTAGCAATTGAAATTTTTTCCAAGCGTCAAATTCTAGTGGATTTTCTTTCATTCATTCATTCATTTTTAGTTCTGTTTCTTCCTCTGAGACCTGTTCAGTATTGTTTCTTCAATCCATGATTCTTCTGTCTGCCCTCGCTTTGGATTTCTGTTTTGTTTGGTTAGAACCGTGGTCTTCAAAATGAGGCAGCCACATTAAACGGGGGTGTCAGAATATGCTAGAAATTGTTATCTGTTGTTACCTTATTATTTTTTGCTATGCTTTATAAAGTAAATATATATACTGAGAGAATGTGTTCAAATGTTCTGTTTACTTATAAAGGTATGCCATACAAAAATGTTTGAAGTTACTGAGTTCAGAATATCTTACTGAGTAATTTTCAGTATAGGATGTGGATATTTCAGGTATTTGCTGTCTGAAAATATTCTTTATTTGGCCTTCATTATTGAGTAAATTTTAATATGGAATTCTAGGTTCAAAATTTTTCTCTTGAAAACCTTAAATGTATTTATCATGTGTCTTAAGAGCATTCAGATTTCAGTGTGATTTGGTAATGTATAAGTAACATGGGAACTTTTAGGATTTTCTCTTTTTTTTGGCGGAACTCCTAAAGTTTAGCCAGGATGTGTCTAGGTATACATATTTTTTTAGTAAGCATTTTGATAACTTGGTGAGGCCTATCTCTAACTCCTTTCTTTCTTCAGATTATGGAAATAGTCTGCTGGTTGTTTTTTCTCTTTATATATCTGTTGTTTCTGTTTTTAATCCCCTTCAGGAGTGCATATGAGGTGACTGTTGGATCTCTTCAGTCTGACCTCCAGATCCCTAACTTCTCTTACTGTAGTTCCTATATTTTTTGTGTCTTTAAAAGTAGTTTTTAATCTTTTATTTTCTACTTATGTATCAGCCACTTTTTAAAAGCAGCTTCTTATTGTTCTATCAAATAAGTATACTTTATGAGAAAAAAGTGTAAGTATACCCTTCCCCAAATTGTCTCCATTACTACCAGGGTTACTTGTATAGGTCTGTTTTGTTTCCTGGTTTTGGATCTTTTTCCAAATGTCTATTGTCTTGGGTTTTCCATTAATATTTTGGGATGAAGAGTGAAGTTGATAAGCAGTGGTATCTGGCTGGCATGGTTTTCTCTAAAGTTGTGTAGGTCTGTTTCCCAGAAGCCTCTCCCCTAAAAGGGAAGGCTATGGATGTAATCAGTACAACTGGGCAAAGTGGTTTTAACATAGTGATCATTCACTGTAGGTTATATGGGTAGGTTTGTGAACCTCCACACATATCAAAGTAAGGAGTGCTTCATTTTGTGTAGAGTACTTTAATATTTAATTTCTGTTAGGAATTATCTCTTCTCACCTCCCTATCCCTAATGTCTGTTACTATATTCAGAGATAGTCCATTCTGTATCCTGTTTGTCTCTCAGGCACTGATACTTTCACAAGGAATGTACCGAGGCAGGTGGCCCAGTTCCTTTATAGTGTAATTCTTGGTCTTTGGAATGACTGTAAAAGCTACAACTGCCAGACTTTGGAAAGGGGAAGGTCCTACTTTTCTCAGGTAGCCCAAATGCTTTTTCTAAAATCATTAACCTGATCGACACTTGGCCATTTTCCTGCTCTTTATTTTTGATGAAGGGATGGTTCTTCTTTGGGCCTACTTGAAACAACTGTGGGTAGGTACTTCTTAGTGTCTTGGATTGTGTTGTTCTTCCTTAATTTCTCTGCTAATTTGTTTCCATTTATCTGCCTTGAAATTCCCAATTTCTGATTACCAGTATCATCCTTTTTTATGTTCCAGCCCTTTTATGCCTTCATTCTTTTGTAAATGTTTGTTGTCATCTCACTGATATGTTGGGAACTAAAAGAGACAAATAAGTGTTTATTGCCTTGAGCAATGAACTGTTTTCAAAGTTCCATATTGGGTACAGTATCTCATCCAGGTATCTAGAATTAGAAAATTGATAGAAGGCTAATATCTGTCTCAGGAGTTTGGAAGAGGGTATTAATCCCCTTGTTCTGGATTTTTTAAAATGAGGCTTTTTTTGGGGGGGGGGTGAGGGAGGGGATGGTTACTGTCTTGCTGGAAAAGGTGTCTTAAGAACATAGGTCTTTACTGTAAGTTCAGATTGAAATCCAGGCAGGTATTGCCATATTTTAGCGTTATAATCTTGAGCGGGTAACATAGCCTTTTGCAGTCTAGTTTACTCATCTATAACATTGGCAGAAGCAGTTATTACTTACTTCATAGAGTTATTTTAGGAATCAAATTATATACTTAAGCCTGGCATATACAAGTCTTTTAAAAAATCTATACTTGGTGTTACTGAATTGTTTCAATTCAGGAAAATGTTAGGCATTTTAGATAGCTTTTTCCTCACATAATAGATAAGTTTCTGCAAAATTAACTACACAGTAGTTTGCTGTGAAATAAAATTTCATGGTGATTGTCTTTGTAATCCCGAAGGTGCATTTGTAAATAAAAATTGCTGTTTTAAGAGTTGAAGACTTTTGGTGAAGCAGTTTGCTGGTGATATGTTGGATCAGTAGCAAGCACATTTGGCTGCTAGAGATTTTTGTTCTGTTTTAAGGAGTGCTTGCTAGAGTAGTAGAGCTCTTCAAATGATTAGGCTCATAGGATGCCAGTAGGTAACACTCATTGTATTTTTTCTGTGTGTGTGGTTCTGTAAAGCTGTAATAAATATGATATATATTTTTATGGTCTTTTTTAAAATGTGTGCAAACGTCTCCCACTAGTATCTCAAATTCATAAGTTATCCAAAAGCTTTTTATTCTTTTACATGAATCCCCTTTATTATTGAATTGCTTTCTAAATTACAAATTTTTATTATCTGTAAGTCCTCAAAATCTTGACACTTATACCTCTGCTATTTTCACCTAACATGATATAGAAAGTTTTACCTGTTTTAAAACTTTGAAGGTATGTAACATGTCTGTCTTTTTTGGCTTAATATTATGTCTATGAAATTCATCCATGTTGCATGTTGTAATAGATTGTTCATTCTCATTGCTGTATAGTATTTCATTATAAGACTGTACCACAATTTATCCATTCTATTATTGATGGATGTTTGTGTTGTTTTTAGGTTTTGGTTATCATAGGTTCTTTAATTGCTTTATTTTCATATATCTGGAGTCCATCTGTGAACATACTTGTACAGATACTCTTGCACATATGAGTACAAGCTGTATCCAGCAATGGGATTGATGGGTTATAAAGTATTTATTTGTTTGGCTTTCATAGATACTGCAAATAGTTTTCTAAAGTGGCTATACTAATTTTTACTTCACTATTAACATAATTTTAGAGTCAGTTCTCCATACCTGTCAACATTTATTAGATTGTTTTCAATTTTAGCCATTCTTTTGTGTGAGTAGTAGTGTCACACTGTTGTCTTAATGTGTTTTTCTGATGACTAATGAAGCTGAAAACCTTTTCTTTCATATGTCCATTGACTTTTTAGATACCCTATTTTTTAACTCTCTATGTAGTCTTTGGACAATTTTCCTGTTGGATTGCCTGCATGTTTTGTAATTATTATTTTTTTTTTTTTAAAGATTTTTATTATTTATTTTTTTTTAGAGAAGGAAGGGAGAGGGAGAGAGAGAGAGAGAGAGAGAGAGAGAGAGAGAGAGAGAGAGAGAGAGACATCAATGTGCAGTTGCTGGGGGACATGGCCTGCAACCCAGGCATGTGCCCTAACTGGGAATCGAACCTGCGATGCCTGGTTCGCAGCCCGCGCTCAATCCACTGAGCTACGCCAGCCAGGGCATGTTTTGTAATTATTTGCAGGAATTCTCTTTATATACTGGATGTAAATTCTATATCAGATACTTTATTGCAAATTTCTTCTACCCTGTGTCCTGCTTAAGAAATATTAATGTACCCAAGAATTATAAAGATGTTACCTCACATTTTTCCCAAAAACTTTATCTTTCATATTTATATCTGAAGTATGTCTAGAATTGACCATTGCATATGATATGAAGTCAGGATTTCATTTTTCTATATGACTATCCATTTGACTTAGCACCTTTTACTAAAATGAGCCTTTCTGTTCTACACTTCCTTATTACCTTTGTTATGAATGAACTGGCTAAAATGTGTGGGTCTGTTTCTGGGCTCTTTATTTTCTTCCATTCATTGGTCAGTTTCTCTGTTTTTACACTAATACCACACTGCCTTAATTTCAATGGCTTTATTTTGTCTTGGTGTTTTATACTTATTTCTTATACTTAGGTCTTGACATTATAATCCTTCAGCTTTATTGTTCTTCAGGATGCTTTGTGTTTTCTTGTCCCTCAATATTGTTTTGCAGTTTTTATTGTAGAGATTGTGAACATCCTTCATTAGATTTTTCCTGGGAGAATTGGGTTTTTAAATTATACTATAAATGGTATCTTTCAAAATTATTATTTTCTGATTGTTGTTTGCTAGCATATAGAAATACAATGAATTTTTGTATGTTAACCTTATATAAAGCAATCTGGACAAAATTACTTGTTAATTCTCTTAGTGTGTGTGCAATCATGTAATCTGTGATGATCATTTCTTTCTTCTATTGCAGTTCTCATGCCTTTTGTTTTTCTTGCCCTAATGTATTGGCTAGGACTTTCAGTACAATGTTGAATTAAAGTGCTGATAGTGTTCCTTCTTAATCTCACTGGTAACTCTTACTCCTTTTGTAAAATGGAAAAAAAAATCCTCTATTCCGAGTTTGTAAAGAGATTTTTATCCCGAGTGGGTTGAATTTTATCAAATGCTTTTTCTGCGTTCATCAAGGTGGTCATTTTCCCCTTTTTTGGTTAATAAGGTAAATTATATTAATATATTCTGATGTTAATCACCTTTGTACTACTGGAATAAAAAACCCCATTGGTGATAAAATATTATGCTTTATTATTACCTTTTTGTGCAATACCAGGCTTGACTTGGTATTACTTTGTGTAGGATTTTCACTCCCATGTTCATGAGAGAGTTTTCTATATTTTCCTTTCTTATAATGTACTTGACAAGTTTTGGTATAAAAGTTTCACTGATGTCATCAAACAAAATGGGAAGTTTGTTTTCATTTCCAGTTATGTGGAAGAGCTAGTGCAGTGGAGCTGTCTGTGTAAGTTTTCTTTGGGGGTGAGGTTTAATAATGAATTAAATTTTAATCAAAATTAGACTGATTTTCATGTGTGTCACTTTTGCTAAGTTACGTTTTGCAAAAGATTTTTCTCATTTCATTTAAATTATCAGTTAAGTTGTTGTAAAGCCTCATTTTCTTTTAGGGAATCATTTTTGGTGTTATAAATTGTGCCCCTTCTCTTTTTGTGATTAATCTGACAAAATCTGTCAATTTCATTGTATTTTTTAACTTTGGTTTTGTAATTTTTAACTTTGTGTTTTCTCTTTGTACATGTTTCCTTATTGTTTTCTGCTCATATCTTTATTATTCTATTAATATTTTCATTGTGTTAGACTTTTTTCCCCCTAGCTTTTTAGATTGGAAGCCTAAGTTTGTGATATTCTGCTTTCTTTTACTGGTATATGCATGAAAAATTATAGATTTCCTATACATTAATATAGTTTTGTCTTGCAAGTTTGGAAATTTCTTATCTTTATTATTATTTAGTTCAAAATATTGTCTGATTTCCATGGATTTCTTTTTTCACCTATAGATTATTTAGTAAGTTATTTAATTTCTGGGGACTTATGTATTTTCTGTTTACCTTTTGCTTATTGATGTTAATTTAATTCCTCTGTGATTTCAGTGATTTGAAATTTGTTTGCAAGGTTTTGTATATCATGTAGCAATATGGTTAGTTTTAGTAAATGTTTTCTGTGCAGTTGGGAAGAATTTTTTTTTTTTGCTGTTGGGTCCCATGTTCTCTCCCTACACATATATACACAGAGACCAATGTACGTATACATGTGTCTCTGTCTAGTCATTAAGATTGTCCTTTTAATTATTGAGAAAAGTGAATTAAAGTCTCCCACTATGATTTTTTATTGAATAGGGGTGACATTGGTTAATAAAATTATATAGGTTTAACACTTTGATTATTTGAAACTGATCCTATTATATACAGACACAGAATTATGATTTCACAGTTGAACTTTTTCTCATTTTACTATTTTCCTTTTTCTGATGCTTCTTGTTTTGTCTACCTAGTATAGTTGTGTGTGCTTTGTTTTGGATAGGATTTGTAAGGTATATATTTTCCATCCTTTTAAAACTTAAACCTTTCTAGAAACGTATATTTAAGTCTTCCTCCACAGCAAATAGTTTTTTTTTTCCTCACACAGCTTCCTGTAATGTTAATACCATATTAAACATAATTAAATGTGAAAACCTTTTTGTTATATTAAATAAAATAGCAATATTGACACTTACTAAAACCAAGAAGTAACATTGCTATAATACTGTTAATATCAACTAACTGAAGACTGGAATCAGATTTTTACCAGTTTTCCCACTACCGTCTTTTTACTATTACAAGATCTGACATTGCAATTAGTTATGCCTTTGGTTATCTGTTTATTTAATCAGTCTGATAATTAGAGTATATAGCCTATTTGCATATACATATAATTATTATGTATTTATACCTTTACCATCTTACTATGTATTTGTTTTCTATATTTTTCTTTCCTTTTTTTTGTCTGTTTTTAGTTGTGCTATCTCACTTTTCTTCCAGTGGTTACCCTAGTGTTTATATGCTTCATTTACTTATTATAGCTAATACCAATACTTATGCTTGCCATTTCCCCAAGAATGCTAGAACTTAGAACACTTGTTACATTATTGTTGTGCATGATAACTGTAGATAGATTTAAGCCTCATAAAATGTTACAAATGTTGTTTTGTTGACCAGTTTTGGAAAATTTCAGTTATTTAGCTTTTCTTCTTGCAACTCCATTCACACATATGTTAGATTTTCACTGTGTCCCATATTTATTCTAGGGTGTTTTGATGTTTTTTCTTAAATAATTTTTCTGCTTTAGCGCCGATATGTTTTATTGACCTTTAAAGTTTTCTGGTCCTATCTTCTGCTGTTTAGTCTGCTGTTAAACTTATACATTAGTTGTTAATTTCAGCCATTTTTCAGTTCTAGAATTTTTACTTGATGCTTCGTTAAAGAATTAAATTCTTGACGAACTATTTATCAGCTTTTTAATTTTTTCCTTTCTAGTATAACATATTAATTACAGTTATTTTAGAGTTCTTCTGACTGTCTGAAAGTTTGGGTCTGTGTTTGGTACTGTTTTTTTTCTCCTAGTTTTCAGTCATGTGTATCTGTCTTTTGGAAGCCTGGTAATAATTAAATACCAACCATTATGAAAATTGATATCTTTCTATTTTACTTTATTTTTATTGTTGACACTATTACAGATGTTCTCAATTTCCCATCCTTTATCCATCTCCCACCCCTACTTTTCCTCTTGCTGTCATTACACTATTGTGTGTATGTATACCTGTTTGTTTTTTTTTGTTAATCCCTTCATCTTTAATCCTGTCCTCTCCCACTCCCCTCTGCTCTGAGATCTGTTAGTCTGTTCCATGTATCCATCCTTCTGGTTCTGTTTTGTTCATCAGTTTATTTTGTTCATTAGATTCCACATATAAGTGAGATCATATGGTATTTGTCTTTGACTGGCTTATTCTTTCCTCTCTTAGTTGTAAAGCATAGAGTCTAATAACTTTGAGCCTCTCAGGGACTGTGTGAATCAAGACTGAATTAAGGCTGTTTGCACATTTGGTTTGTCCTACTTGTACAGCCTAGCTTTTCAGGCCTTCTAAATGACAGCCTGAAGTTTTTATTTGGGCTTCTCTCTCTGTCAGATCCTGGACTCTAATCCTTGTCTTCTCAGCAATATGAGATATATGAAAATTTTGCTGTGCTCCTTGGGGACTTTCTTCTTGGCACCCTGCTCCATGCATGGTGAGCTTTCGGCAGAAATCTTAAAGGACAACTACATGAAGATAGTAATATGCCCTTCAGGTATCCATTTTTATTTCCTACCCCACAAAGCCAACAAAGTCTTTACAAAGTAATATTTCTACCACTTGACAGAAGCCCTCAACCTGAGCAAAGCCTGGATTCTCTGCATTGTAGCTAGAATCAGCAAATACTCTTAGAGAAGAAAGTAGCTGTGTTCCATCAGCTTGACCTTCAGATTTTTCCCCCTTCTCTGGAATTTTGGGAGCCCCTGTCCTGATTGCTTGAGCAGCTCTAGATGCCTTTAAATGGATAGTTCCCCCCACCAGGGTTTTCTACTTCATAGCACAACTTAGTTCATCTCCCAGCTATTCCATCATACTCAGAAGAAGACTCCATGATAACTTTTAAGTACTTCTTAATATACATTAATTATTTAACTTGGGTATTACCACCTTTAACACCATTGCCCAAATTACTTAGCCTCATATGTCACCTGTGAAGTTTTTCTTTCTGTGGGTTTAGTATAGTGCTTACTTATGTGTAACTAAGAACTTAATATACATGGACCAGCACAAGTAACACCCTGTTTTTATTACAAAATCTTTTGTTACAAAATCATAACCATGTAATTCTGAAACATAACAATACCACACTCAAGCACACCATCTGACATTTTAGGTGAAATGTTCAAATTAAAACTACAAATTATTACACACATATTATTACCCTACCAACCACACTCAAAGCAGGCCTACTTCTGCCACACTCTGTATTTCATGTTATCACTTACCAGCCATAGAGAAATAAGATGCTATAATCATTTAATAGACAAAGGAGACGCCCGATGTCTATAAAGTTACATAATTCATGACAAAACAATGATTGACATTGGTCTCTGTGCATAACCCTTGCTATTAAAATCTGTGCTTTCATTTGTGGTCTTTCCATACTTTAGAAAATATATGTTTGCTTCCTTTAGAATCCAGCTCAGGGACTATCTTCATGATATCCTGCCTGGTTTAAAAATACTCCATTATTACTCTACATTTAACTATCATATTATCATATTGAAAGTTACCCTAGCTTGCATTATCTTCCTAACCATATTATAATCTTCTCCAAAGTAGAGACTGTGTTATTCATCTTCGTACTTAAAGGCCCATTATAATGTACAATATATATAGCATATAATAAATGCTTATTGCATTCACATGAAATCATATGCTTAATTCAAAGACATTTTAAAAAATGTATAATACATGTATTTTAATTGTTTTATCACTTTTGTAAACATTTACTGTGGTCTAATTATTCTTCCAGATAACAGTCTTAGAAAACTGTTGAGCATTATATATTAAGTTACATATTAATTCATTCACTTTCATTATGTAATCATTGTCATTAGATATATAAAATTGCTTTGACTTCAAACAGTATTTTCAGTTACAATTTTATGAAGCAGTAAAGTTAACTTTTAACATAAATACAGTATTTTATAGTTGTAGAGTGACTTACATTTTATTGAGTAATTAATAAATAAAAATGTTATATGGTTAACATTACAATGATTAAGTCAGCACTTAGAAGACTTGCACTCATTATAGATAACACTAAAAAGAGATTACAGATGATCTCAAACATGATAGTCATATTTTATAACTAGAATTTTGATACTACTCTTTAGACACTGATTTTTAAAATAAGCTACTTAATAATTCATATATCCCATTTGTCTAAAAACTCAATAGCTGACACACTAGGAATATTGCACAATTTAAGATTATTCAAAAAGAGTAATAGTTTTGAGATTCACTAAAAATCTGTTTAGTACTGTATTCTGTAATAGTGGCCAATTTAGACTCAGTTGTTAGAGATGAAACTTTATAGTTTTTTCCATTACTTTTCAGTTACAAAAGAAATATGTGTACAGTTGAGTATGAACATGTATGTGCATGTATATGTTTAATGAGGTAATAGTCATACAACAAAATTCACTATGATAACAGTTTTATAGCATACAATTCAGTGATTTTTAATACAGTGATTGTGTGCAACCAGCACCACTGTCTAGTCCCAGAACATTTTTATTTCTCTGAAAGGAAACTCCATATTCATTGAACACCCAATCCCTAATTTTTCTTCCCTACAAACTCTAGACAACCACTAATATGTCTTCTGTATATAGCTGCCTATTCTGGATGTTTTATACAAATGAAGTCATAATGTGTGGCCTTTTGTGTCTGGTATTTTTTACTTGACATATTTTGAGGATCATCTGTGTGTAGCATATATCTGTAGTCAGTACTTTATTGCTTTTTATTGTTACATAATATTTCATTGTGTAGATATGTCACAGTTTGTTTCTCTGTTCATCTGTTGATAGTCATTGGAGTGTCCAACTGTGGATTATTAGCCAGTAATCTTTAGGCTATTGTGAATAGTTCTGCTGTGAACATTCATGTAAAATTTTTCTTTGAACATTGTTTTTTTATTATTTTTGGATATGTGAAGTCTGTCCATACAGTATCCAGCCACATAATATGAAAAATGGAGACATTTATTAAGGAAGATAAAAGATACAAGAAACATTATACATGGGGCAATAACTCCTAAGTCCCCTTCAAAGTGGGCATGTTGGGACCTCACACAGTTCTCTCAATCACCATCAGCTGTCCTGTCATATTTTCCTGAATCTTGTTGATGGTTTAAAATCTCTTCCCTTTCTTTTTTTTTAAATTTATTTTTATTTTTATTTAAATGAATGTTCAAGTACAGTTTCTCCCCCTTACTCCCAGTCAAGCCCTCCCACCCCCCCACCTCCCTCCTAATC